>DWPA01003327.1:0-14236 GCA_018251375.1 Calpodes ethlius
AGATTTGCGGATCGTTAGGTCATTTTTCCACGTCGTGATATTTCCTGCTTTGAGGGCTTGCTTTATCGAAGGTCGGAATGAATACAAGTTTATCCTGTAAGATCAATCGATCTAACATGTTTAAAATACTCTAATTTGGTGTTATTTAAAATTAAGGGTCAATGTACTAAAACGTGTTTGGGTACATGTAGATAAATCTATACACACAAAATTTCAGTATTTCAGATTGTTTCAAAAATTCTTTATTGAAAATTTCAAACCCGATTTTATAATATCGTACTAAAATTATCAATATATCACACGATATTAAATTTCAGTACAGATAAGATAATACAAAGGCTTATAATAAAGTTTTCAACGATATTAATTTATAAAATAATGTTACAGTTTATATTTACAATTAATTCTTAGCACACATAACTGGGCAAGTCGTTAAAAACAAGAAGAACTGGGAAAACATCTCTCCGGATCGTCTAACCGAAAGAATATTCACTCCTTTACTGAACGACACGACAAAAACTACTTTGTAATTCAAGTAAGCACGATGCAGTTATAAAATGTTTTAAAAATACTTAACACTATAACATTAACTGGCGTTGCCACCTTTAAGCTCCGCGTCACTCGACCCACACATGTAAGTTATCGTGTGTACACAATACATGCATAAGATGTCGTTGTCGTGTCGTCCAATGAAGAAGCGGCCGGTAGTGCAATTAAAGTTCTGTTTGCCCCAATGTTAGAGAAATTAGCTCAGGTTAAGTTTGGAAACGATCGCTCGACTTGCTGGGATGTCTTCATTTCATAAAGGGTCAATTAGTATAATTATATAAAGGGGTACACAGTATACTAAGTATACTGTATACTTATTGTACTTGGCCCCGCGCCGGCCTCGTTATATTTGAATGATTGCACTGCCGCTCAATGAATCATTCTTCCGTCTACGCTCTTGGAGAATACACAGGAATGCGGTGTTTGGTGATAAAATTAGCGAATACGGCGTGAGTCGTAACAAATAGGTAATAAAACTCTTTTATAATTAGCAGAAGTATCGCTTCAGAGTGAACTGAGTATTGTACAAAAGTATTACATGAAATATTTATGTACCTACCTACGGATAACATTTATTTATTGTAAACTTTTATCGTCTTACAAAACTGTACAGAAACAAAGGCGGATCTACCGGTAAAAGCATTCTCTCCCGGGCAACCTCCAGGCGATGTAAACACAACGATATGACGGTAGAGATATAGTATAAAACGGCAGCAAAATATATAAAGTGGAAAAGTTTATATGTGAAAAGAAGACTTAGTAGATCTTTTTAAAAACAATACACGCACTTACGTATGTAATATTTGACTAATGTAATGTTACATATAGAAAAATTACCCACAATATTTATTTATACGTTTTTGCATCTGCTTGCGACGTTTTAGATCGAATCACATCAGCAGGCAAAGTCTATAACAAGAGCCCTAATACAGATAGTAACTGAAACAAAAAACAAGTTTTATTCCCACATGAGTATCGAGAACATTCTCATGAATTTTCTAATTATGTTGACGGAAGTATGAGTTAGTCAGGGTGCAAACACATTCGCTCAAACGTAACAAGGTCAGCGCAGAGCCATATGATATGTGAACTATCGTTCGTCGTTCACACGATGTGCTAGTGCAAGGAATTCGTCATTGATTTTAACGTATTAAACGAATATTTGTGTTGAGATAAGTAGTATATTTTAGATATTCAAATAAGTAGCTATTAAAACTTGATTAGGGAAAGTAAGCTCATAAATCAGGACACTGTATTAGTTTTAAAAAACGTCGCTTTCTTTTCAATGTCACTAAATAATATGAATTATATACGAGCGTGGACGGAAGTGTGAGTTAGTCAGGGCGCAAACGCAATCACTCAAACGCCACAAGGCCAGAGCAGGGCCAAACATCATGTGAGTCATAGTCTGTCGTTCATCCGATGTGCAAGTGCAAGGAATTTGTTATTGATCTTAACGTTTCCAGCAAATATTTGTATTAAGATTTGTAAACAACATTTGCCCTGGAAATAATTTCATAAATATATATCTATCTACCTAGTAAAAGTATTTAAGCAGACTATGTTAAAATCGCCTTATTTTAGCTCATTGAAATATTAGTTTCAAAAAAGCCAATTTTTTTCTTTTATACAAAAGAAACATGTGTGAAATGTAAAACCATGGACGGAAGTATGATTCAGCCAGGGCGTGAACGCAATCGCCCAAACGCCACAAGGTCAGTCCAGGGCCAAGCGGCAAGTAGCCGTCTCATCTCCTGTCGTTCACTCGACGAAAATGTAAGGAATTTGTTTCAGTGAAACAAAACAAACATTTCTTCATAATACCGACAATATCGAAAGCCCTTGAAATATTGTGCTTTTGTATAAATAGATATCTTCAGCGAAGATTGAAGAAACGAGCCAATATTTAATTCACCAAAGTACTCTGAACTATATTCTACTTCCGAGAGCTTGGAAACTTAAGATATTCTTATTAAAATCTTGTTAAATGTTTACGGAACTTTAATCTTATTAGTATACAATGGTTTCACCGAACTTAGTTGTCAGATATCAATTTTCGTTTCAGACAGGACTTTTATGTCCTAGACGAGTTCGACGTTGCGTACTTTGCTCTTATTTAAAGTTTTATCGTAAATAGCCTGCAAATAAACAAATCATTCAACATCAACAATCTTCTAGACTCCACCGATGCTTTGTAGGACAGAAAGAAAGATCGCAATATAAATAATTATATTATAGCCTCAGAAAAAAATTTGATCATGTAATCCTTACTTTAACTAACACCAAACAGGGCCAGTTTCTGCTGCCTCCTACGACACCCTAGTGATTGCTATCAAAAATCAAGGCCGCCTTAATACGACCAGATTTATGATTCATTGATATTGCTAATAAAAATAGTATAATACGAGTAACAATAAATACCTGTATATGCATACTAATATTTTAAATGCGAAATTGTGTTTGTTTTTCTTTCTTTTACGGCACAACGATAATTTTAATTTATCTTATATTGTAAACTTTTCTCTAAACTTTTATACCTATTAATTATTTATGTAATAATATTATTATATTATACATGCCGTTAATGATCATATATATATTGCATACTATGAATTCCTTGTCTCTGCAGTAATAAAAATGAACTCAACTTTTCTAATACCCTCACCGCGATAATAACTAGCCACAACCCTCAAAGTAAATTCATTTTGAGATCCAAGCGTCCTTAATTATTCTTCAGTTAGTAACCGACCCCCTAACCTAGTCAGGGGCGTCTGAAATTTAATATAATTTAATCGTCTAGAAATCTAAGAATCACTTACGCATGAATTTTTTAATCAAGAAAATTCTCGACAAATATAAAAGCATCTATTAGAGGATATTGTTTCATTTTAAGGTGTGTCCACATCTCATTGTATGTCTGCAATAAGATAACGTAATGCGAGTGGTAAATAAAAAAAATAGTCAGACAAGTTTTCCACTCATTAGTCGTGAAGACAATTTGGCAGCCAATCATCAGTAAATATTGAAGCTGTTGCATCAGAGATGATTATTTCTATAGTAATAGTTTATATTTTAGGACGTAGATTTCAGGGTACTGACGCACGCACATATTATGCATCTACAAATATAAGTTTATTTATTTAATGCACAGACGTGTATTGCTTTTGAAATATATTATATTGTAAAGTAATTTAGTATTGTAATTTGTAATATATATAATGTAATTATGACGTCTGTCCTTCTCTTTGTTCTACCTTCTCTTGTCTTTATAAATTATGATAAAATAATTGTATACTTTTATTTTATAATAATTTACATCAAGTAATATAAGTTATACTTCTGTCATAGACCAATAACTTAATTTCACTATTTATAAAATGTGGTAAAATATTTTATATTAGTGGGTATCTAACAAATATTCAACTGTGTAGCGGTTTTAATTAACTTTAAATTTAAATATCACATAAGCTTATGGGATGAGATTAGGGACGAGTAAAAATGATGCTGGTGTTTTTCATAGTACATATTGAGAACGCATACACCGATGTTTTATTAATTTAAGATATATTAAATTAATGAACTACCTGATACGATATTGGAGTCACTTTGCAATTTTTGATTCAATATTGAAATTTAAATAAATGAAATTTTGAAACTTTAATTTAAGGATAAATTCTCATAATGCCCAGAATAAAGCTAGTTAGTTACTCACAAGTTTTTTTATTTATTTATTAATCTTTAAGTCCATAAATATAAAAATACAAGTTAGCTAAAGTTCAGGTGTCATTTCATATTTCCCGGAATATTTCAATGTGTTTATTAATTCTACTTCCATTTTCATTAAGTTTTAGTTAAACTTGATTAAAAAATACATACAGATCAAACAGATGAAAACTTACTAATCGTAGCCGCTTCAAACTGAGTTCATCATCAGTAGTTATGATATCGCAATGACACACAGACCGATACGTCAAACTAATTACACCCCGTTTTTTAATGGAAGGTTAAAAAATCTTGAACACCAACGTAAAAGTATTTTATTTTGTGCTTGATATTATAAAATTACAAGTTGGCAGTTATAAGATTTCAACAAACTCTTATTCTAATCTAATCACTCTCTGATTGCGTAGAATTCCAATGGAGAAAGAATTTTTAAAATCGGATGAGTAGTTTCGAAGATTCCTAAATACAAACTCGCCAACATCACATCTTCATAATATTACTAATAGAATGGACTGAACATTTTATTTGTATTTTCTTTGTCTGCATCTCAAATACCTTCATCTCTGCCTCATGTATTGTACCAGTCAACATTTAGCGTTGGTTTGTGTATTCTAATTAAATCCGTCAAGATTTATTTGAGAGGAGCTGCCAACTGCACTGTCGGCAATGCACCTGCCTTACCGCAGCCGAGTTATGGCTAACGGACTTAGCAATGCATTAGGTAATATCATTTAGAATGTACGATGACTTTTTGACTTAATACCTTATGTCGTCTAAATAAATAAATAATAATAAATGCTAACACACTCATACCCCCGCAGTAGAATTACCTGTGTCGCGGGCGGCATGGACAACACAAATAACACGTCACTGACACCCATGACCCGAGAACAAATATTTATCTGTGACAGATTATATCTGCAGGTAAATATCTGCCCCGGCCGGGAATCGAACCCGGCACCCCCCAATTCGCAGGCAGGGTCATTACCAACTAGGCTACAGGGCTGTAACAAATGCAACGTTTCTCTTTTAAGTGACAGCATTATATCATAACTCTCATTAAAAACAATTATAATTAAACAATTTTTAGCACCAGTTGTTAAATAGAGCTATAAAATGAACCTTAGTATTGACAAAAAAAGTATATTTGGTGAATTTAATATAAATTAGTCTTATTCAGAACAACATAATTCCTGAGAGTATAAATTTGCATCTGTTCGATTTCTCTAAAAACACGAATGTAAAAGTTCTAAAAAAGAAACCTTGATCAGGTCAGGTTTCAAGAAACCGATTTCATACAGTATCGCTCGAGTTATCATCTAAGATTTGTATCAGCGCGTCGTTTCAAAATGTCCTTATATCCTAAAATGTCAGTACATACATCAATGCCCTCATTATCTGAGTAGTAGCTTGGTAGTTTGCTATGGATAGTTCTTCAAAATCAGTTAAAATCAGCAAACGCAGTGTCGTGCCTAAACAGCGCAAATGCCCCTACAGCGACAAGGATGCCTTAAATATTTTTTATCAAAAAGCGGTCATCACACAATGGGATCCACGAGCCATTCACCGAGCCACTACACATCTGCCGCTCCAGCCGGAGATTAATCAATGCCCCCTCGCAATTGAACCGAACGGGAGCCAAAATAATAGCGCTCTCCTCTTTTAGTTCGTCTTTTTAAAAGGGAGTCGCCCAATATAGTCACTACGAATACACTCGTAGCAATTGCAGTTACATTAACGAGAAATGAATGTGCATTGAATGTTATTTGTGAAATGCTTAGATGACGTAAGTTTCTTTTTTTTTTCAGACATCCCTTAATATGCGTACATTATTGTTCAACAGCTGACCTTTAATATTTTACTTATAATGCTTTGCTAAATTTTACGTGTAACTGAATTGTAATAAAATCTAAGAACCTGAATATGATATTTACGAATTTTGTTAGGTATGTGAATATGCTTTTAGAGTAAGAAAATGAAATATACTAAAGACTCACCCTGCGCTCGAATTTTGACCGTAATTCATAATGTCAAAGTGTTTATTTACATTGTCAATATTTAATATTTTAATCTATTTTCAGTTTGAATTTTACCATAAACAAAATAATATATCAATTTATATATAATGCCCGTGTGTAAAATGAATCTCTGTACGTAATGTTTTTTTTATTAATTTACTTGTTTCTAATGTTTATTATATAAAAATATTAGCTTTCTGCATATTTTCTCCATGTAAATGTTATTGGTGTTAAATCCATCAAATTATATATATAGATTACATCTATATATATCTAAAAGGAATATATCATTTGTAAAAACATGGCTTACTCTAAAATGGGCGAATAGAAACAAATGGTTAATTAAAATGTTTTTAGTTAATACATATTATATTATTATTATAAAATATGTATATATATTAAATGTATAGTTAAAAGTGTGCTCACACTATCGTTTTTAAGATCAGCTAGGGGTTTAAGACTGAGCTGTATAAAGTGTGTATACATACTTTTGTAACTGAAGCAATTTCAGAGACTCGACGTAATAACATCTGGCTTCCATTACGTGCAGTAAAAATTAAAAGAGTTTCGCGCTGTACCCACTACTGTTTTGCCGCAACGCTTTTGTAATTTCATAAAGGGTGCATATTTCTATAGAGCGCGCCGTACATATTTTCGTTATAAGAAATTGTGTTTGCGTCATAAAATATTAAGAGCCCGTTCTTTTTTTCTTTGACTTGAAAGCCAGTTCTTTTTTTAAATGTTCCTTCCTTTTCTCTTGTGCGACAACGCATCGGTGATGCATTTAGTGTTACTGATGTCAACGGAAGACGAAAAAGTTATCTCTGACAGTTAGTAACCATAAAATCATTGGCTTGTTTGTCGACTATTAACATGAAAAAAGTCATAATTAATGCTAAGGATCTTTTCCACAACATTACTAAGAAGGTAATTAGATTGAAATGAAAATAAGAACACAATAACAAGATGTTCAGTATATATACTGGCAAGAACAAAAGAAATGTATAGGGTCTGCAAAGTTGCCTGATACTAACATTAGCTACATATACCGCGTAACAATACAAGCTAGTTCACCCACGCCGTTATCTATGACTCACACTTGTTGTTCGGTGCTTAATAACTGTCCGATTAATTGTACGTACCAACTATTATTAGTATTCAAATAAATAGAAATTAACGATAAGTTTAGTTGTGGCTAATGAACGAAACTTAACTCGAAAGTACGGGCAAGAAACCTTAACATTTGTCAGATTCAAATGACTTATTATGGCTGTCAATTTTAAGTTTTTACGCTTCGCAATGACAAAAATTTCACATCTTGTTGCAAGTCAACTACCAACCGATCCTTGTTCATCATGTTCCGATAGAAGTTTGAAGATCAGTTCATATTCTTACTTTCTTAATCTCTTTTGTTTTCATAACTGGCAACGAATCGGTCATTCCTGTGGTCTTGCTAACGTCCATGGGCAATAATAGCCAGTTACCATCGATCGGTGCTTCAAATCATTAACATAAAATGTGCGATTTCATTAAAAGCGTAATAAACTACAACATAACAAAACAAGATACGTACTTAAAGCAACGTGTGCTACAGTCTTGCCAATAAATAACTGGCTTTACCTATCTCACCTGCGATTGACGTGTGACCTTTATGAGGTAATTAAGTTTGAAGGTATCGATTCTTGAAATAAGACGGGTACCTCACGCAGGAAAATCTAATAACAATAAATTAAGCTGTCAGGCTCTTTCAGTAGGTAACACTTTTCAGTGCTAAGTTATTTTATATAACAAAACCGATATACTTATATTAAACGTATCGGTATTATATCGCCCTAACATCAAGCATGTTACGACGACATTAAAGGTATTTAACTCTGAAACTATTTTTACCACATACATGAAATATGGAACGTTTTCTACGATCTGCTAGACATTAAAGTAGTAAAAATTTGATCATTGGCAGAACCTTTTCCAGCTCGCCTATGTGAAGCTGTACAGACCGTCAAGAACAACACCAATTGTCTATTACAATAAAATAATAATATAAAAAAAAACTAAAAAAAACACGCTTTTATTGTAGCTTTTAGCTTCATCATTAAACCCTGGGTATTATGATACCACAGTACTTTTCAAATGAAACGAAAGAAGGAGCAATGAAAGAGTCGTGGTCAACACGTTGTGCGAGAAAGTTTTATCGTAAATTATAGTCGGGAGTAAAATAAAGGATTATGATACTGAAGACGGCTTTTTCTATGGAAATATCACTAGACACATCTTAAAAAAGATAAATTTGTTTGAAAGCTCTTATGTATTATAGTATTATGGAAATATGTTGCAGATACGATAATATTACATACATACGTTCGTGCTGTAATTATGACCTACTTTTTTAAGTTTCTAGGCCTATCTAACTTTTTAACTACGAGATAAATAATTTTATAATATTTTGAAATCAATAAACCTATAAATTATTTGAATAAAAATCACTTGGCACAAATCGCAAATGACTTGAGCATAAACTGAATTATAACGCCATCATATTGAATAAAGTCGTGACCAGATCGTGTCCCTATCATGTCCGATGCCGTGTCGTTGTCGGTTCGGTTAATGAAGGACGGATTCAATCAAATATTAGACAACTGAAGCGGCACCAATTGCATAATGTGCAATTAAGTAAGTGATGTATGAAATGGTTAGAAAAACACGGTAATTACAAATCATAATGGGATGAGCTTTCTCGCTCGCGGCAAACAACGCATGACGATGATTGATAAACAAACCTTAACTGTTATTCAAGTCGAGATAGTGCATTTATACTCAAGGATATTGTACTATACAAGCGCATTGCGCACATGAGAAAAAAAAACGGTTCGATCAAATACTTCATTAGAGAGCCCTTCATCCCTTTCTAATTAGATGGAAATTGCAAATTCTACTCTGGCAAGCCTGGTCTCTAAAGGGCTCTGTGGTGAATTTCCTCTAAGTATTTCATAAGTTTTTCTTTGCTCATTCAAAATTTGATACTATAACCTCCTTTTTTCTACTTGTATCAAGTTTCAATGCTTTTTCACCCATATTAACAAATAACAATTTCATCAAATTTAAAATAAAACGTTTAAATATAAATATAATAGTGGTTGAAGTAAATTCAAAAGATACGCAACTCAGCACCGAACGTTTAAAACAAACGCCCTTACGACCTAACAAGGTCACGAAATTAACTGGTAAATGATAAAAATATTGTTAGAATTTGTTTACGAAATAGAAATGGCCCGTATCACTCGTTTGAGGCGTGTCTTTTATGGCCTAACAATTACTTAGCTGAATGCCGTCGATATGCATATCGTAAATTTTCGTCAATAACAACGACCTCATTGGAACAGATGGTAGTTTAAATTTAGAACAAGATACGTTATATCGCTTTTAATGTACCAACTACCTAGCTAGTACTGGTACTAAAATATCACCAGTAATTGATGAGTAAACATTCAGGTTTTTCATTCATACAGCCGAGACTGGAACTAGACTCATCCGGTTATCTACGTCCGTCCTGTAGAATCCTAAAATAAATAATCATTATCACTGTACGATAAGCTAATGAAAATGCGACGTTTTTATTGCGCGTATAAATACAGAAACAGCTGGTTTAAACTCGGTCACATAAACTCGTTCGACAGATGTTATAGGGTTGCCGGTAATCGTTTAATAGAATGATATTTACGATAAAAAATAGCATAAACCGCGACATCTTATAGTGGAAGACTTTTTTTATTTTATTTTTTAATTATTGACATGGTGTACAATACACATTGATGTAAATAACGTTCCTGCTAGAAAATCACCTATATTAATTTTTACCTATTGCTATAATATAATAATTCATTTCTTTATCCTGTAATATAATCGTATAATGTAGCCCACGACGAACAATTTCGTTCTATATTGTAATCAATTATAATTGATAATCATTTACTTAATTTTAAATACACATAAGAACGTCACATTTATTACTTTTACCATAATATAATGTAACTGACAACCCTAGATGTCCCATACAAATGCAATCATTTTTTTCACGCTGGCGATGTATTTGTACTGCCTGTTTACTTACAATACTCGTATACTACTTGTTATGCAAGCTGAAACTGATACGCCGTTGTTTTGTCGAATAACAATTCACGCTCTACGCATGTCGAATCTATGCTGGTACATTTACAAATTGATAGCATAACAAAGTTTTTGTTTCTTTTTCAAATAAATTTCACAAGATCACGTGATGGCATGCGGCCAGCGTCATCCATGGCTATCACTAACACCAAACGAATCACTAAAGTTACCCGCCAAACCTAGGATCCGGCGTTACACTCTACTTTCCGGCATGTAGACCAGGAAAATCAAATTTCAAAGTCGAGTTTTATCTCTTATACATGAGTAACGTCGGGATTCACTACGTAGTTATAATAGGATATATACTTCCCCGTAAATAAAAAGGCATGAAGCGTAATTCAAAACATGTCCCCATCACAAATTGGTCTCATTAAGCTACGTATAATAACGAGGCAATATATTGACACTGGCAAGACATAAAGAGCCTTAAAATTAACCTCAAGGCAAGTTTCCATTCAATTCTACCGTACATCATGTACGCTTCTGTAATGATAATCGCATTTGCAACATTGTGATAACAAATTTGTTATTCAAAGTAACATGTTGCTATACTATTCACCTCATTAGTGTCTATTGCACAAAATTACCGACCGCCGGATGACGTACCTACGTAAGTGTGAAACGCGAAGATATGAGTCAGATGTAAATTTGCTTACTTATCCACATTCTCGTTTCAATCATAAGGATGTGTAGTTTTCCTTAATCCCTGCAATCTATCTTATAATATAATATAGTATTACCGTGTTTACGTGGCAATTGAGGTATATGCAGTAGTTGCAAATCATGCTTTTCTGTGTTGCTTACGTCACTGCTCTCGTCACTGGAACATGTTGATCGACCTTGCGTAACATAAGCTAGCTACACAAAATCAATCACATGGATACATTATCCAAATAGTTGTACGTGAATCGGAACGGTATTTGACACGTTGTCACTAATTGCCAGCACACATGATGAGAAATCGACTTCACAGCAAACATAGATTTTGCTACTTGGGAATAAAATATAAGGAGAATTACAGGAAAATCGTTTCAATAACAATATATGTAGAAATTATATATTAAGGTGATATTGTTGTTACGCTGAGAAATTTAATGTAGACAGTCGAGGATAAATATGGAAATTTTGGTTGAGTTCATACTTTACAGTACACAAAATAGGCAAACTTAGAAAAACAAATGACCAAATAATCGAATGAAATAATTATATTAAATACAAAATAACGCCTTTAATTAACTATTATTATGATTATTGACGCATTTTAGTTAGTTTATAGAAGAATCGAAGCTGCTTCTGACAGGTACCGCTACTGTGCCAAACTTAAGTATTTCACCGTTAAATTAGTCCTTACTTAAATTTACTTTTACTATGAAATATAATTTTAGTACTTAGTAGTAAATTATAATCACGACGTTCGCTAAAATTACGATGACGTCAAAATAACGTACATAGGTTGGAAACAAAGTTATTTATTTAAGACATGCCAACAGCATAACATACAAAACATTCAGTAAAGTAAAGTATACACTAGAATAATATCAGATATACATGCCAATTACAGGTACGTACAACATTCATTTAAAAAAATAGAACGACGTGTATATAACAATTTTCATAAATAAAAGAGAACTTAAAATATGGAAGTGGATTATGGACTTAAAATTTAAGGAAATGAGACCTTTTTTTTTAAGGATACGAATTAATCCTAAAAAATATCGACATCTTTAGTCGTATCATTAGTACCTGAACGCTTAGCTCGAGTATAAGTATAATTGGACGCAGTTATACAAAATGGATCCAACCCACAAAAACCGTTTTTTTTTAGTAATGCTACAAATGTCATCTCCACATCAACTTTGGTTTACGCAAAGAAATATTCAATCGGCATGGTACGATTTTCCTAATGAAATATTTAAAAAGAAGCTTGTTATTTTAATAGGTATAACAATTTTACTAAAACGCCTGTTTCTCAAAAGATAGTTTTGGGGTTGCATTTATTTTGCATAACTGCGTCCAATTAGGTACAACATATCAGGGCACTATTAGGGCGACCGAGAACTTGCGAGCTGTAGGAAGAAGTACCGTAAGTAGAATAATATAGAAATAAGTGTGATAGAGAAAGCTGTTGGCCTTGTAACCTCTACTGGCATCACACTGGCACCTTAATGGCAAAACTTTTCTCTTACTGTTAACATCGAATAAACTATAATACTAATCGTCAAATCATATTTTATATATAAATACCCGATAAACGAATAGACTAGCCACAACGGTCAGTGACCAGCTTCACCCATAGACATCAGCCAATTAATAAAAGGGATAGAAAGAAAGACATCCGTATTCACAAACAATACTATCAGTACAAGTTTCAGAGCGTTCACGAACGCATAGGGTCATTAAAATCATTACATAAATAATCATATAGTAAAATCTACCTCTATGCATTTGTCAAAATAGACACTTAGGTTAAATAGATGCCGAGCTATTTTACAATTATTGTTCTTGAATACAGGAGTGATAAAACAAGCTGTTAAGACAAAGAAATAGTACAACGACGTATGAGAGCAATATAATCGTTAAGACGTTAATAATATTAATATTTTTAATTTATGCCTGCCATCCTTTCTTGAAATAATTCTCACTGAAATATATTATTATACAAAATTAAAGAAATGATAATGTTTAATATGAAGAGACAAAGCGATAATCAAAAATGCACTGCTATTTTATCTATGTATCGCGAAATAAAAAAAATGCACTACTATTTTATCTAGCTCTCCCACGGCCCAAAAGCAAGATGCATACGTTTCTAGGATGTCTTTCCGTTTCCGCTCATTTCAACAACGTTTGTAATACATGTCGTCAACTAAAACGAAAGTAGTTTTGAATATTGTTTGTAAAGAAATGCTGCTAGAAAGTACGAAGGTGGAACAAGATTCCTATGTAGGTCAAAAAGTTCCTAATAAGGCCCGAGCCACATCAGAGTGTTTGCAAGCCAACAGTGAATATTTATGCCGATTTATAGTTTAAACAATGAAGTCTATAAAATTATCTAATTTATATGAAATTAGTTCTTTACCCTACAAATTTGGTATACAATTGGAAGAGTATTTACAACTTAAACTTAGGCTTAAACACTTTCACAATAAAAAAGATCATAATTGCCGAATATCCGATACAAATCTCACAAAGCTATAATGCTTCAAAACATATTTTTTTCTTTAGAGACAAAAGCTATTATAGAATTCACAGAAAACCTGAGGAATCAAGTATGTTTTATTATAGCTGAACTACTTTTTTATGTAAATTTAATTGACAACAATTTATCTATCTACGATTTTGTTGCTACTGTCAATAGATCATTTTTAATTTGAGAATAGCTTTGAGTGGAATTATAAATGCAGACTTAGGCGGCGACAATGCCATGCGGTTTTTTGACGTATGCGGTCGACGTTCATCCTACGATGGATGCGGAAGCGAACAGCTTCTGCATTTTCACTTTCTGTTGTCACTGCGGTTTAGTTTAACTTTATACGTCAAAACAACACACCGCAAAGTCGCCATATGAAGTCAACATAAAGCTGTGTCGTTATTGTCGTCAGATATATAATTTTATAGTCCTAAAAACTTTCACGTCCTTTTATCCTTATAGTAGATGAATTTACAATAATTCTCTCTTGACGCAACTACATAAGATCGTATTAAAGTGTACAGTCAGTAAGACCCCGCACAATCAATACTATGAGTTCTTGCAATTAAACAGGAACAATAGATGGATT
>DWPA01003328.1:0-14236 GCA_018251375.1 Calpodes ethlius
ATTATATAAAAATATCAATATCAACCTAATTCAGAAACTAAAGCTTAGGTTCTATCTATACATTACTTTTGGCCGACCATTTCATTACATACCTACTATCGATACATTACATCTAATCTAAACTAACAACTTCGATATGTATAGATATTAAAAAGGTTTACATTTTAATGTATTTCTACCTAAAATTGGGTATCTAAAGCTGAACAATAACATTTCCATTATATAATAAATAAACAAAAGAAGTGTTCTTTAAGTCCAACTTGAAGCTGATGAATGAATAGATGAATTATGGTTCATTAATAGTCACCAAATAGAGACAGAGAACAGAATACACATATAAGAATAAGAATACCTAATTTATTTCCACACACACATTATTCAGTTACAAATATATTAACTTAGGGATTATCTTAGGTACTAATTTATATAATGGCTTGTAACTCATCCAGACTATGTCTTGCTGACTCTGATGAGAAGCCTTGTGTTGCAGAAGTCTGCTCACTCTTCATGGGATCCTACACCGTTAAAATATGATAATAGTGTATCAGATAAACATCTGTCGCATGCCCACTTAATGCCTGCTGGGATCAAACCCAAGTCTCTGTCGGCATCAGTATCACCCCAACTAGGACACAGGCTTATATTTTTAACTTATTGATCAACCTTCTAACTACAAATCCCCGCTGTGAGACAAATTGGAAATGCATTATGGATACCTAATGCCATCGTTTTAAATATGCTAATTGGGTGTTCAGCAGAGCTCATTACCATAATACTAACACCATCAGCTTTAGATCTCAGTAACATTACGTGCCACAGGTATCTATACTAATATTATAAATGCGAAAGGGTGTTTGTTTGTCCTTCAATCACGGTGCAACGGAGTCACGTTACGGTAAGAGTTTTTTTGTATGAACATAGTTGCGAGGAAGAATAATGCCATAGGTTACATTTCACCGCAAAAAAGCATCTTCAGGTAAAAATTCAGCCAAATTAAATAAACTATTTAACAACAGAGCGTTGCTAAGCAACCATTAAAGAGTGGAATAACGTCAAAATGTAACGTCTTGTAACTATTAATTAAATTATGTTTTATTTAACTCCTCAAGATTTGAGCTATTGTTAATTACATGAAACATTACAAATTACAGTTGATCATCTTCACCGTGACATATTTGTTTGTAAACAAGATGTTTTATGACTGCTCTCAATATTTCCAGTACTTATCCAATATCCTGAAGTAACTTAGTTTTCCAGCACTGTCAAAAGGTTATTATGCGTATTATTATTTTATCTATTACCTAGTCGATAGATAAACATAAGATGGGTTATTTAAATTGAAGCTAAGCTTGATCTTATCCAACTATATGTTTTTCTTTCTTTGTGAAGTACGCCGCAGAGTTGTCGCAACTATTATAAACAATATCTAATAAACAACAATTTCACGATACTTCTACCCGAATTTAGAAAACAAATGAAGACTGAAATTAAAAGAATATCTATTTTTTGATTTCACTTTTAATTTTTTTTAATGTAGGTACCTACCTACCTACCCAATATTTTTAGCCCTAATATTGTGATATTTCTTGAATATTTCAATCTATGTTATTGAACGAAGCTGTGTAAACGAAGTTGAATAATATTGAAAGTCATACTTGATTAAAATGCTATTGCATAACAAAATTATTTTGACATTCATCCATTCATGCCCTAGTCAAGTTTCTTTTTTTGGAATAAAGATCTAGCAAACAAACTTGGAATGTCATCATCCTTCACCGCCCATGAGAGTAAAAAGTCAATTACAAGTAGTACCTACCTATGTATTTGCGGTAGGTACTATAAGTTGGAACCCGTTGTACAAATATGGTTTACACTTTCAAGCATCAACAATCTTAGTATGTTAAGACTTGTTTGGTAAAGGAACTGCTGAGTACCTATACTGTTGAGGACATGACGTCAGATCCATCCTCTTGAAGTTTGCTCGGCAGTACAGCCCAGGTTCATCCCATCTAGATGGTTAGCCACTATCCTTCCTCTAAAGTCAATCAAGAAATGTGTTTTACCTCTTATGCTTTATGTCGACAATGCTTTGGTTGCCTTCGGTGTATATCTGTTGGATACAGTTGGTGGATGTCTGTTGGTGACAATTACCACTGATCATTTGGCTACTATGCATTACTGTGACATGTCTGCTGATTTTCAAGTTACAAATAGATATAACAATATATTGTAGGTATATTCGTAACAAATGTGTAAAAAGTTATCGATCGAATATCAATCTTTAACGAACACCTAATAATGTAGGTAGGTACCTACTTAGAAGATTTATGTAATATGTAACTCAGGAATTATATTAAAATCCATATTACATGATATATGACAAAGAAAATATCATCTTCAATATACAGACTCAATAATAAAACTAGGGAGCACGTCTTCACGCCAGTCATTTAAAAGTGAGCTGTATAAGAAATAATGAAAAATATAGAACTAAATTATATTTTTCGTAGGAGCTTTAGACCATAGGTAGATACTGTCCAAGTAGGTATCTATTATTCAAATATATCCAGGTTAGTTCACATTCCTAAAGAACTTGGAAATTCGAATGATAGCCGTTGACAAAATCTGCAGTTTAGATCTAAAAATTACATCAAATTTATTTCAGCAACCTGTTGTGAAGTAAGTATATGATTATAATTTGTAGTTATGTAGGTATGTTCATGGTACCCCTATCATTGAGGATAGGTACAGGATTCTAAGAGAGGCTATTTTTCAAAGAATCTGCTCAAAATACTTGGCATTTCCTAGATTCGCGCCCCGCGTGTCGTATTTCCGCTCTGTACTATTCTACGCTACCGTATCACATAACGTAACTTAAAACAAAATGTATTGCGAAGTGATTTTTTTATTAAAACGAATTAACTGTTTTCATATTTTTCTCTCCATTTTAATCGCCTGCAATTATGTTCCCGTACAGTAGCTCAATTTTATAATTTTCTCACCGTTGCAGTTTCCAGGCTCCAATGTACTTTTGAACCAAACAAAGTTACATAACTTATCGTAAAACAATTTTATTAATTTCAATACTGTTAGCCAAAAATCAGATGAATTATAATTACTTATGTGATTTACATTATATAACTATTAAAGTTATAAAAAAAGATTAGGTAACCTGATCCTGCTTTGAAATCTCTAGTGTGAGCGCCATCTTACGGACGTAGTTGGTACTATTATAATTCGCTAGTCACAAGCTGTTAGTCGGCCGATGAATGAAGACTTGGCATGCTATTCATTTTCATCACAGTTTTTATTATTAACCGCCTAAAGTCACATAAAAATAAAATAAACGACTACATATAAAAATACAATAGATATTATATATTTAACCTATAAAAATGTCACATTCGACTAATACAAAGTGTAACCTAATTAGTAATTAGAGTTAAATATCTACAATAAAGTAGCAAAACATTGACTATAAAATGTTATACGACCTCATTTTAATATTAAACAAGTCACATTCAAAAACATCTTGGCTCCTCATAGAAACGCCGTAACCGGGTCGTAAAAGCGAATTTTATTGCCTTATTCATCATTCGGCTGTATAAATTCATCAAGACACTTGTTAATCATAAAATAAATCTTATTACACAGTGAAATGATGTTTAAATTGACGACAGGCGTTTTATTTTCGCCATAACAATAAAATTTATTTTTATGATCCCAGTGTAGTGTCATTGAGAACAGCTCCATCTTGTATCACTGCGGCGAACTACGTTGTCAGCGTTGCGAGATCCTACTTGACGTCATTTGATAGCGACTTGGGGTTAAGTTTTACGACGCTTTGCACACGGATGGAAAAGGTTTTATGAATCACAGAAACTTTTATGAATAGACTGTTAGTAAAATCTTTAGATAGGTCTAATAATAGATGAATAAATTTTATGTAGGTAAAAAGGCAGAAACAATAAATAATGTTTGTAATGATTTGAAATTTAAATCTGTCGGCCTACGTACTTTTAATAAGTACGTTAGTGCCTTTTTATAAATAAATGTATAGATACATAATTAGTATTGTCGATGAATTGTTACATAAAGTAATGCAGTAATGCAAAACCGCAAGGTCTCTTCCATCTCTAACAGAAATAAGATACATTTGGAATTGTATGAACAACCAAATGACATCAATATAAAATCAGTGATAATAAAAAAGTCCCAAAATCACAAAAAAATAAATATTATTAATATTTACCGAAGCCGGTGAAAATAAAATCGATGTTCAGAAAATTAAAATGAACTCTAATGTCTGGGGAACATGGATCGTTTTCCAGTGAATTATTAGGTACCATTTTTAGTGTTTTTACTTATATGTAGGTAAATATTCTATGTTCAAATTTTTTTATAGGCAACGTTAACAGATTTTATTAAAAATTATTAAAATACATGTGCAAAAAAAATACAAAACACGCGTAAATACTAGCATAATAAATTTATGCAAAACTACAAAGCATACAAAACTCAATTTAAACATGCAACAAACTATGGTTATAAAATAATATTTAAAAGTACCTACTTATAAATCTAACAAAATAATTCAACCAATTCGTTTAGATTCACCTGACCTGACTCACTCACTAGAAGCTCTAGGGATCAGTCGCTCCAATGCACACTTCGTAGAAAATAATACCGTCTCCACACACTTTCTCTATACATTAAAACTAGACTAACATTGCATAACTATCTCACTTAATCGCATGTAAACTGCATACTGCTGTCTCTTTCTCACACGATCGTCAAAATGGCCTCCAACGAGATGTTTTGAAGGAACGCCGCGCCAACTTTTGTTGCTGGTAATGGGCGGAGCGTGCATGCTCAGAGACGTAATTGGTGTCTCATAAATATTTTATTACGTTATACTAAAACTAATTATTAAAATTTGAACTTTTGACTCAATATTATAATTAAAAAATATTTTTACAATTATGGTAGATACATTTTTTATTGTATTTTGAAACCAAAAATAAATGGGTACCGTACAGGTATCGCAATAAATTATTACTATTAAAATATTCAGAAGGTACACTATTACGAAACACAATTATATTAATATTTAACCCAAATAATTAAATTTAAATATAGGCATAAAATTTGACTATTAGAGTAATAAGGATATTAGCCAAACATTACATACACATTAGACGTTACGCACAAATTGTGATACTTTTTTTTAGTTTCAGTCGAGGTCTCAGCTTACCTGCTGTATAATGTGATTTTATAAACTTTTATGTAGCAACATAAATATGTCATCTATTAACTCTAGAAACGCATACAGCATATTAATGTAAACATCTGAAGTAAAAACTAAATACCTACTTTTAGGACAAATATATCAACTCACCACTCATACAACGCAGTTCATCATTTATGTAACTTTACATTAAAATAATGGAAAGCTACTTAAACCCAAATTTATATGCTGCTTAATAGCTCAAGTGATTCAAAATGTACATGAAAAAAAAACAAAAAAATTAAAGTCAAAAATGTACCTAGAAGGTTTTGCTGGCTAACATGTTTTTAATATTTACTCTGATTCAATTTATCCATAGTGTGTACAACGCCATCTAGCTTCATGATTTGAAATGATTCTTTATTATGTTCCGGGTTTCAATCGAATATATCAGTTCGCTGGTTATATAATTTTTCGCATTACTTTAGAATAAGTACGGTGTCCCACTGCCTGGCTCGTATTTCCTTTCACAATGTAAGGTGTACAGGGCTTAGTCCTCCACGCTGGCCATGTGGGGATTGGCAGACTTATTTTCCTTCACCGGAGCACGTGATACTTAGCTGGTAACGCACATATTTTTATGAAAGTTAGAGGTGCGTGCAGGATTCAAACTCACGCACCCACGTTCGGGTAAACAACGTACAAACCACGAGGTTATCACTGCTTGATTTAAAAATATAATATATAATTAGTACGGTAATAATGCCGAATTATGCTTTTTCTAAAATAGGCAAAAAATACCAGATTTCAAAAATAAAACACGTTTTTGTTATAAACCGTAATATGCTTAAAATACAAACTTTTCGTGATGTTTGCAGTATATAATATACGTATATATATAATATAGGTATTTAAAAAAGTACTTAGATATTTAAAAATATTTTTTTCGTTACAGGCTCTATAATATTCAATAATATTCGCATTCTTAATCATAATCCTTAGATTAATGAAATAATTTTATTATTTTTTATTCTTGTTTTTTTTTATCTCCCATACCAAGTAATTTATTATAAAAATTTATTATGTATTTACATACCAAATAATCGTATTATTTATTTATTATACAACGTTCAACGTTGCAACCATTCAAACTAAAGCAATAATAAAATGTAAACTAGAATCCGGCCCTGGATACCAGAATGGATATGGCGACCGATAGCTCTGTTGTGTGAGGAACAGCTAATGTGATTTTGTTTGTTTTAAAACGTTGTTTTATTGTTTTTAACTTAAAATACAGGTTAAAAGTGTTGATTACTTAAGTTTAGATATATTTGTGATAAGTACAGAGTGCAATGTCTACGAAAATCGATTAAATGTATTGTAAACGGCATTCAGCGCCGCCATTACGATCCTTCGTGTCCAACCAACGACGATTTGTATATGTTTATCTCTTTTACACCTACTGTAAAAGATGAATCGGCGAGTAAGTGGAAATGTTTGAGTTTTGATACAAATATTATTTGAGTTTTCTATT
Organism: Calpodes ethlius; assembly: GCA_018251375.1. Taxonomy (NCBI): domain Eukaryota; kingdom Metazoa; phylum Arthropoda; class Insecta; order Lepidoptera; family Hesperiidae; genus Calpodes; species Calpodes ethlius. The sequence goes on from DWPA01003328.1 coordinate 6,762, forward strand.
GCTGATTATATTACCTTATGAAATGTTATTTCAATTACGGCATTGGACACCTACCGCTGAATTGTTCTATAGTATTAAGAGTTAATGCGTGTTTACCTCATTACATTGTTAATGATTTCGAGTAGTACCTACTTGAATACGTAATTGGTAGATATATTTTTCTAATCTATATGCTAGAGATGCTCTGCAAAGAACATACCTACATTAAAGTTTTTTTTATAAGGTTATCTTAACACCAAAATCGTCGATAAATTAAATGATAATGCAAACCTTGCAATAGCCTAAAAGCAGTTTATAGTTCTAGTATTTTGTGACAGAGATATTCAACACAATATTGTACTTAGGTTCTACCTGCTTCGTCCATGTGTGGGCATAAATTTTTAACTATGGACATGGTGTAGGCCTATGTAGTCTGACCAACAGTGGTTAATATATTTGGACTTAAATATTAAGTATACGGCATCAGAAGATTCTGGTATTAGAAGCAAATTATTATATATTTAAAAGTACCTATCTCCAAAAGTTCCTTTCATATATTCCCTGAGCTACCTGAATGGTGTTTTAACCATCATAATTTTGAAAGATTTTAAACCCAAACCTAAACAGAACTGAACCCGGCCAGTAGGTAACTGCAACAAAATTAAAAAATGATTGGGCAATTTAAATTCAGAATCACGTGCTTGACTTCCTGACCGACGGCGTACCTACGTTAATTTTATCCACGGCCAATAACCATTTTAAAATGACCTCTCACCACTCAAAATTGTAAGTCAAAATTAGTCCTAATATTTTTTTTTTTACTGGTAGGCATCTTCGAAGGCATATCTGAGTTCATCGCCGCGTATCTACGGTTGTAGTTGGGAATATTATCATTCCACGTTTTTAATTTATAGACAATGAAATTCCGTTTCTTTTTGTTTATGCATTTAAATGATCCTACGTAGTTCCTAATTAAGGAACAGTTCACTATGAAATCAAGTGAGAATATTTACTTCCCTTAAAAACGATATGAGGGTTATTTCATGGTAAAAATTCATTGAAAAATATGGGTATATATAGGTATTCTTACGAACTTAGATGTACCTACTGCCACAGTTTAGACGGAAAATTAAAAACAATAAAATAACCACAGAGAGGAAAGTACGAAAAAAAAAAGATTTAGTAGGTATCTTTTGGTCACTCTGTTACTATGATATGCAATAAAAAAGATAATAAAATAATTATTTAAGTTGATATATTCGATAAAAATATTGCAATATTTTATACATTATAATGTGAAGCTTAACCATAAGTATTGAACAATATTTTGAAAGAGAACTGATTGAGGCGTAAAAGAAACAAAAATAGATTTCTAGTAGAGATCAAACTCAGGAAAACAATCTAGTCGGCCACAGCCATCGATAAAACGAAAATTATGCAGATATGTTCTAGAATAATCTTAGGATAAAAAAAAATTTACCTATACCTACAAGGCAATACAAGTTATAGTTAAAAAGTAATAATAGTGGGCGATTTTACAACAGAAGTGTCATTCAATAAAGTTTAGATTACCATATAACTATGGAACCGCATTAAGTGAGTACAATATTTCAGTAGTTACAATCTTTTCTAAGTCCTATTCAGGAATTTATAGAAGAGTCTAATAGGCAATTAACTGCAGTATCTATCTATTAGTAATTTAAATCTCAAATGATTTCTCATTATTTATTTAACTTAAATAAAGGAAAGATCCACTTAGCAACGATATCATAATAAAAGTAGGTATGTACTGTAGAACGAAGTGTAAGCAAACTTATCAAAGAGATAAAGCGGTAAGGACAAAGGTTAAAAAGAATTTATTATATGTAGAAGCATGTATCTTATGTCTCATAAGTCTTGCTTGGCGGCACTCTGTAGGTACAGCGATAGGGTATGAGTGATAGAAATGTAGAATCTATCTATTTTGTTATTGTCCACAAGCAACGTTCGTATTTCCCTTTTACCAAGATGACGTCAGTCAAGCCGCGATGATAAGTACGGTAGAATAATGAACTCCGTTTGATTACTATGTGCTGCGTTCGGGGCTTTTACAAACAGATGTGTTGAAGGCCATAATTTGCCACTGGCCATTTGCAATTTTAAATAATTCATACTGCTTTTCATTACGTACTATTATCTATCAGAAAAAATAGAATATTTCTGATATATTTGCGTTATAAATTACTGAATTCAGTCATATTAAATATAGGAAAAGTTTAGTGTTGGAAAAACAAATAGTGACAGTAGACATCAGTAGTAGCGTAGTAAAAGAGAGATGGACACAATTATGATAGATATAGGAACATAGACACTATACCATATTATATTTAAGAGGATACCTACAATTACCGTACAATATTTAATTATTTGGCACTAAAGCCCACAATAGTGAGCAAACAACTACCTACTTTTAAGGTGAGAGCTCTCTTTGCCTTCAGAGCGGAGCGACGGATTTCAGAGTACAATCCCGAATGTATCCAGGCATTCAAAGTGAATCACTTGAGCTTTGAATTACAATAGTGCCCTAGTAGAAGAAGAGTGCCCTAGTACTTATTTTACTTAAGTATAATTCTAATTTGAGTAGGTATACCTACTCATTACGAAGGCGGAATTCGCGCCAGTTTTCATTTCTTCACGCCGTTTTTTTTCATTTGGCTCACGTGCGGTTTAGTTTATTATGCGGCCTGTAAATTGTTCATACAAATAGTGTGGTTCTCTCTTTGGTAATTGTAACTTGCACTACTATTATTCACATAAATCCGAATTAAGTTTTATCTGTAATCATACAAACAAGGACAAAATAGTAGGTATTTTCTAGCTCTGGGGATAAAAAGTGCTGTATAAGTCCCTGTTTGCGCGGAACAAAGTAGCTCTTTTTGAGTACATGTAATAAAAAGTAAAATATGTCATTCCTGTTTAACCTGGAGGTGGCTATAATGGCCATTACCGAAGCAGTAAGCACACAACCGCTTATTCTACATGTACCTAAACAAACTGATTAAAATTCCGCCAAGCACGGGTGTTATTTCATCTTGAATGCTAGTATGTGAGATAACGTCTCTCACATGTATTAACTACCAATAAAAGACATAGTATTTACCTAAGCTATGAGGCTAAATTATAAAGGTTTTATTTAGTATTACAACAACCAACATTTATATGACATCTTAATTCTGAGGTATGTTATAAACGATGTGTCTATGTTTGGTATAAAATTCCATAATATGGTAAATTCCATAAATGGTAGGTAATTGATGACTTGATTATATGGTGTAGATACAGCGATACTATAATCTTGGCCAATTATGTATCCAACTTTAATGACAATTATAATTATCTTTAAAACTAGTGTTTCCATACTTATCTTTTGGATATATTTACAATCATGCAATTGCACATACCTACAGATCTAAAGAGTGAATAATTTTAATTTTAGATTATTCATCTCAAAAACATTTTCTGTGGGGTAACTGACTGCACAAATGATAAGCGAGTATATCATGTGAGTAGGTATATTTCAGGCCTATTTCAGTCAGTCGGTTGCTTGAAAGTGAAGTTCTGTAAATAATCATATAGGTACCTACCCGTTGTAAGGTACCCATACCGTAGGTATGTAACATACAAATTTGTTTGGGTTGTGTCTTTGTGGGATAAATTAATGACATGGCAAATAATAAACTCTTTTAACGTGTTAAATTTCTATATAATTGATGTCGGGTTAAATCCTATATAAAACTTGTAAATCATTTTAAAATTGTACAATTATAATCCTACTAAAATAAAAATAGATTCTAAGAAAAACGGTTACGATTGTTTAACTAAGCTATATGACGGCAACGGGTAATACCAGGTATAAAAACTCATCTATTGTCTTCTACGGAATGTTTACCACTCTTTCTTTATACAATTATACTTCTTTGTACAATTTGTGTAACACTAGAAACAATAGGAGTACCGTAAATCTCAATCCTTTGCTTGTCAGCCATTCATCTTTTCTTTATCTTTTGTTCTCTTTGCCTTAAAGTCTAATGAATAAGACTAACAAAGACTTTTCAATTTAATTAAATACCCGCTTATATCTATATATAACGTACCTATTAAGTAGTCAGGCTATTTTAGAAATCCATCCCTACATAAAGCAATTTGTGGTGGAAGCCAGATAATTCTTTCACTGCGGCTTTTATTTTAAGAGGGTCTTTCCTCAACTCATAATACAGATTGCTGCGTGCCACTAAAGCAAAAAACAAAACAAACACCCACTAATCATTCAGCAGCGATGTTGAGGATCGTGTGTCCATCATCAGCGTTGGTCCGCCACGCACTCCGGACATAAATCGTAAATAAAAATAAATGTATCGACGCACACAGACGGATATCGCGGCACGAGCAGGCGCCGTGTGTTAGCATTCAACTCCCTCGCTTTGTTTGTTTTAACACCAACGCTTTGAGGTCAATCACGTGATTGTTTTATTGAGTGCCTCTATACGCATTATGTAAGACAACTACACTGATCACCTATAGATAGCTAGCAATGGACTACTAAGCCGCGTGGGTAATTAATTTTATCGGAACGCTGTATGTACGGCTGTTGTATATTTCTTTAGCGATTGAAGGCTCGTTACGTAGTTTCAATGAAAGAAACAATGAAGAAATTCAGTTATTTAGTCGTTCATTCCTATAGATTTACATAGCATAAATCATTTAATTATTCCATGAAATAGTAGACAACTTTTCCTTCCGTGAATTGGAGTCGACTCTACATTTATTTACATGTTTTACATACAGCAATGGAATTAAACTAAAGTAGGTACTTATATACTGTTAGAAACGCGACCCGTAGATGCAATAACTAGTATGTGATTCGAAGACCACCACCATTGTCTAGCGGTTTAGTATGCCGGCGGCCGAGCGCGTTAGTATTCAGTAGAAATTGATAATGTGCCCAGTTTCCTCGGGATCTTACGTGTCTTTTCTAAATTCATGCATCAGGATTAACACTCGTATTAATAAACATATACATACTATGAGGTCTCACAGTGAAATAGAAAGAGAGGAGCGATTGTTATTATATCCATCTACTACACTCTACTTGAACTATGTTAAAGAAAGAGATGGGAATACGATCAATCGATTCTTTCTTTCTATTTGACTGTAAGACCTCAGAATGTTGTTTGTGAATACGATGCTGAGTCCACTTAGCTCAGACAAAGTTTAGATAAAGATATGCTTCTACTCTTTTGAGATTTATACTCTCGTATGACCTTTCGTATTCATATAGGTATACTTATACGTATTACGAAGGTACTAGGTAATGGGTAGCATTAATGTGAAAAAGTAATTTGAATACCTTTCACATTATCATGCTATGCGGGCAACAACTCGCGTAGTTAGGTTATAAACTCAGCGGTACTATAAAATAATAAAGGAATCGTAATTAGAAATTTGATACACACAGTTTTTTAAACTTAGTTCTTAATGCTTTTGACGTATTTAATTTTTTTAACTAGATATAGTGTTATCGTAATGTACAGTGGTAACAAACTATTTAATAATTATTTATTATCTTATCATCCATTGTATTTTTAGATTCCTTTATAACATTAGTTAGTACAGCCTAATTTTATCAGTACATATTCTAAATTTATGGTTTTAATTGATATTAGACCGGTTATTATTTATTATTATTATTTTATTGATCAAGCAAGGGACACAGATCCCAAAGGCCACTGCGACCAAATTTGATCTATTGTAGCCGTGCCCGTGTAAGAGCTAGATCTGGCCGCCAAGCCCTATTATAACTAACCTACAGATAGGTTAGTATATCCTCGTATTGGGATAATGATTTTGCAACACGCCATTACGAAAGTTATCAAAAGTTCCAACTAAATATATTTCAGTGAATAGTTTATCTCTCAAGCAAAAAACGATTTTAAATTGTCTAACCCTTTGGAATTAGTGGGATACGAAAATTAACGGTTTTTGAAACTAATTCATACTCCAAACTTAAAATTTATCGCTAGTTTTTGTAATAACTGAAAATTTTGCTCACAGCCATGCTTTAAATCCTTTTTAGTATAATAACATTTTTAGAATCATAAATTCAGTAGTTTTTTATCATAATTAATTCAAATGAAGTATATATAGATATATAGATACCTAAATAATTTAATGATTGTTACCAGAAATTCCTTAATCGTCTTTTAAAAACAAATCGACATCTAAGTCGTATTACATAATACAACCCCAGCCTGTGCAAACATGAGAAACTTGACGAAATTGTCAAAGTTTTCTATTGTAGCTACATAAACAACACGACTAGTTAGTTATTTGTATAAAGGCGAACGTAGAAAAGGGAAAAATAACCGAGTCGGCGCCGGTCGACGCAGCGACATGGGCTGAAAATATCCGAGTATCGTCACCGGGTTATAGGAGCGGTTTACATAGCGCCAAGCGAAGGAAACTAATATCATTACTATATAAAAAAATCGACATACGTATAACTGTAAATGTGGCATTCAATAGATCAATTATGCTTTCATAAATGTATATAAATATAATGTTTACAAATACATATAATTTTTATTTTATTTCCATTAATTATATTATTATCTAAGCAATTTAATGACATTTAATTTTATTGTATGTGTAATGGTCATTGCAATTGGCTCTCATTTGCAATAGAATATTTCTATAATTATAGCAACGTCCTGTTTGTAGTATAAATTACATATTTTGAAGCAGGATGGAAGCGATATTTTTCAGTTAAAACGTTATTTTTGGATGAAAATGGTGATCGTTAATCCCTTTATATACATATTTATAGGTAAATTATCTAAAACTAAATTCTTGCAACAGCGTCTTACTGACAGATATATCTATCCAACGACATCAGTTAGTTATTTGCCCCGGTAAATGTACGACGGTAATGGTTGAAGATATATAATTTATAAACTCGGTCTATTTTGACTTTCAGAAACTGCTATTGCAAAATAGCATGCCATATGCACATTTTTTTTCAATCTTCATTAATTCGCGTTATACTTCTTCTTTCCATCAATATGTAAATTATACGCAAAATTGAAATACTTACAATTTTATATGAATTATTTGCCAAAGCCAAATCTAACTTGAACAAAAATTTGACTAAGTTGCTACGTGGAACTTAGGACTATAAGTTAACCCTACTCTACACCACCTTATTATTATTGGCGGGGTTCGCTGCTAAAATAGATTGGGCATAACTACTCAAAGTAGCTACTTGCTGACGTCAATATTTGTGTCTCCGAGGATGTCAAAAACTGAGCGTCTGATGGGATGTCATAAGACTGTAATCTGCCTTGGGAGCATCAAATTAACTACGTTCTTATTGTATTGTATATTATCATCATCATCATTACAACCCATAATTGTCCCACTGCTGGGCTCGAGTCTCCTCTCATGAGATGAGGGGTATAGGC
>DWPA01003329.1:0-14232 GCA_018251375.1 Calpodes ethlius
GTCGGAAGTTAATTACTGACTAATTAAACGTTATTTTACGTCGTATTGTAATTTTTATTTGAAGTCGACCCTACTTTTCCAGACAGTTGAAATTAGTTTATATTCGCTCATTCGCTCACACAGAGCGGTCGGCACTAGAATTCCTAGGGTCATGGCCGACTGGGTTGCGGAGTCGTCATTTCACGTGTGTTTCTCTCTGTTCGAATATTGTACGCGCGAACTTGGCTTAGACAATAATAAAATTTTGAAACTACTTTAAAGACTCTAAACTTTTGACATTATTCTGGTGAGCTAAAATACTAACGGTGGAAAAAGGGCATTGAATGAGGCGAACGAACCTAGCTCTCATCTTCGGTGGTAGAGCTTAGCGTAAGGATGATATTATCATCGTTACTGGTATTTTATTATCATTCCGTGAAACCTGTCTGGCTAGTTATCATCCTCTTTCTTGTTTCAAACTCCAAACGGCTGATGTTTAAGGGGCATATGAGTTAGTGTACTTTATCTTTCTTTATTCTTTGTTAACCGGGACACCTAATGATTTTGGTGTTACTGATGTCCGTGAGCGACGTTGGCCAACTCCCATCAAGTGGTTTGCTGCTCGTGTGCGTTATTCACATAAAAAGGCGCCTGTGCTATATTTAATTTTGTAAGTGTCGGTCCAACGCTCCTCTAATCGATAAATTAATGATGCAATATGCTTCTCCACAATGTACGCGGAGGGCACCTTGCAAAACCTGTATCACTTATTAAATTAACATATCTCTAACGTGGCCAGTTACCCGGTGTTGTATGCGAGCGTTACATAACGCACTACGGGATCATCGCCCCCGTTGGGGCAAAAAGTTCAAGAGACGCAGGTCGGTGTTCTCTCGCACGTCTCGAGTTGCTGTTAAATTAGTTTTATTAGGAAGCAATTGTATAAGTGGGTAAGAACCAGCACGTACTTGGCCTCGTCAGGTGGTAAATCCTTTAAGTGTTCGGCCAATACAGGAGACGGCCGATGCAAATCTGTGAACTTAATAAACTGTTGCGATCGTATTCCACCTGATTGGTCATTGCGCGAGGCTCGAAAATGAAGTTATCCTACTTGTGGATTTTTACCTCGCGCGCTGAATCGCTACCTCGCATATCTCTAGTAGATTGAGGACCTTATAACGAATATTGCTGAGAGCCCATTATCGAACACCTTAGTGTCCATAAGCGGCATGAATAGCCAATCAACATACGCAGATGGAATCTGAGGTGTCGACACAAATTAGTCGATGGTAATGCCATGAACCATTACAATAGATAGGATCGCCGCGCCGGCGTGGTGCGTGACTCGCCGGGCGAGCTCGCGGCCGGTGTAATCGATCGCGGTGTGATTTCTAATTACGCGATACCATTAGGTCGAGTTGCAACACCTGCCGATGTGGTCGGTGCTCGCGCAGCTGCTCGGCCGAGCCGACGGCGACGGACCTCATAGCTCACTGCGTATACTAGGACACAATAAGGTCTAATTTGTGTTTCTTGTCCGAGTGTTTGATTCCCGTCATAACTATGAAGAATTTTAAGACATTTTTATAACGACATAAATTCTTTATTGAACCTTAAAAATGCCCGTCTAATGTGTGAACTTTATGCTCGCGTGTTTATGGGAAGCGTACACACGACTTCTCCCACACAAATGTGCGTAAGTTTTTTTTGGGTCATTTTATAGTTTTGTTCCTATCATAGTTGTATCAAATACGGAATAGTTTGGCGCAGTTGCCGCATACGACATGCTAATATTTTGAGTCCGATGTAATTCTATACTAGTAACTACCCGCCTTCCTCCTCGCTCCGCCTCGCTAAACCTACGCTTTGGTACCGACACTCGAAAAATGTTTGAATAGAGTTCTTAAAATTTACACTCATTTGTAAAACGATTGAAATAAAACAATAAATGCTACCCCAGACTTTCTACTTTACATCAAGAGTACGATATCTGCATTAGCTAAGCTGATTCTGAGATTACCTAGAATAAACATATTATGTCATTTATAAACGAATAATTTATAATAAATAATAAAATAGATAACTCTACACTCACAGTTTCACAGTAGGACTCCTCGAGTCATGGGTGCCGTGGACGATACACGAAGACAAGAATATACACATCTCGGGAACAGGAATTTAAACTGATCATTCAAATTTATGTCTTATGGGGAATCGAACATATCCTTGCGGTTTGGTACGGTAAAGATTGCACCACACGGATCGTCCATGCATACATTATATTAAGTATTATATAATGATAGGATATGTAAAGCATATTCCGCGGCACGTATTAGGTACACGTGGGTTATGAGCCACCAACTCCAGCAGTCACGGGTGCGTTCGGCGGCGCTGCGTTTTCCTCATTGTTACGATGCAGTTACATAACAATTAACTGCATTAGTTATGGCGTTACGTTGTTACCGCGTTAATATTAACTCGAAGTATTTACATGTAGTCGGCGAGTGATTCTGGTTAACAGTTTAACCGGCACTGGAACGGTTATCGAAATAAGGTCCTACTGCTGCACCATTGGATACTTTGGTTTTAAGTAGTTGAGAAACCAGGAGACGATCCATCTAATAGCAAGTGCTCGTCGTTTGCTGTGGACATCGGTAACATCATACGTATTACAGATACCTTGCCTGAAAAAAAGACTAGATTTTTAGCCCGCAATCGGAACGCGACAAGTAGATAGGCAGATGGATAGGAAGTAGATAGGTTGATTCAAAGAAACAAGACGATGATAACTTGCAATGGTAGTAATGAGTATTCTTTTTCATCTTGTAGAAGTGTCTATTGCATATGCCTACTAGAGTCGCCCTTCGCATCGGCCTGTTGCGTCGAAGGTTCCCATGTTCAAGTCGTTTGCATCGTATCCCGTACACTCGTCTTATTTACTTAAGTCAAGTTTTCATTTGTCTAGAGCACGCCGCGCCATCTATTTTCAAGCAGCGAGGACGCAACGATTGTAGGAGCGACTCTAATCGAATGTACTCTGATTAAACGTGACCAGCGATCACTGACGAAACAAAAAATGTACCAGTAGCCTCACTAACGATGCGAATCCGATGTTATGCGCGAGTGCGGGCGGCGGCTCGCCCATTAACCGCGATTATCGTCTTGTTACGATATTGGTGTTATCAACGCAACTGGCTACGGTTTATCGGACCTGATGTGCTGACACTAGCTGCTGCACGTGGCCTCGCTTGTCCACAAAGCGTTCATCAACACGAAGAAACGCGGATGCACTGTAGTGGCTCCTGGATGTATGGGCTCCGTACCAACATTTGTTGAGCCTCTCCAGAACAGTGAGGATCGTAAAATGTTTTGACATTTTACGAATTTTGTTTACCCGGGCTACAAGGATCAAATAAAGCGGGAGCTATGGCCCCGGCGTGGCACCTTATTTCGTACAAAATTACCCCGATGGCTTCAGGAGGCGTACAACATACAACACATACGGACCCAGTTATGTATGCTTGTGTACCTACCGTAAATAGATAATTTGCACCCAAAATGTCGACGTTTGATAATTTTTACATTTCCGACAAGACTGTGTCGATAACATGTAATAATAGTAATTAAGTGTAACGCGGCGGTCTCGCATTGAAGATAAGGTCCGCGGTTGCGAAATGTCGTTTGCTGGGAATTAGTCATTGTTAGTTCGCCGAGGATGTTGAAAAGCCGCTGGTGACTGCGACTGGATTATGAGTTAGATAGGGATTATCGGTTCACTGTTATCGCGGGTTTGGTTCATCGGAAGCCGATTATCTGGTGGCTCTCGGGAGTCGCCGCCCGCCGCCCGCCGCCGCCCGCCGCCGCCGCTGGAGCCACGAGATAAGCCTCGAGGGCGTTGACTGCGCAAACCTGTTATATACGTATTCGGTTGACGGTTGGCCGGTTTAAATATTTACATTCTGCGACAGACGTTTTTATTTACTGAAGTAAGAACGGGCGGTCTGTCTGGGGTTAGATGTCACTGGCCACTGCAGTACACGGGGAACCGTCTCATGGTCACTAAGTACTTCAATTACATCAATGTCTTCATCTGAAGTCGGTATTTGATCATGTGTGGAGTATGCGAGGCCAGTCCACTTGCTGGTTCATAGCTGTGTTACATGTGGGTGACCACGTACTAATGATTCTTCTAGTTGTTATAGACATAAAGAGCCTAATGTCGAATATTAAAAATTGGCAAGAGCTTCCTATTATTCACAATAGCAGCCAACATATCGATAGCTCCATCTACCAAGATGGGCCACACCGTGGTCAATGGTTGTCGTGGATGCAGTAAATTGGAATAGGAAGATTCTATCATGGTTCTTTCTTTGTTGAGTTGTCATAATTAAATGTGGCTTCCTAATAATTAATATTTGAGCATGACTGTTAATCGTGAAACCACTTATTGGCCGCACTTTGTTTGGGTATCTTAGGACTAGAACTGCCTTGTAACCGTTCCTTGGGTTCCTTGGGTTCCATGGATAAGTTCCCGAACTTAATGAAAGAGAAGTTAGGTTTTTTAATTTTTCATCTTAGTCACATTTAGTCAAGCACGGCGGTCGGCCAATATTAACTTGTCAACTCTTTGAACATATTCTATAGTTATTCGCTACCGTAGCCAGAGTCGGGAGTCGTCTTCTGAGAACACTCATTGTTAACAGGAGCGCCCACTTTTTAACCTTAACATAGGAAGGTCTAAACTTTTACTTTTAAAAAAATATTTTGGCATGCCTATTATCTTTTTTAAAGAAACATATTACTCCACGACTTTGCTCGTGATTGTGCGAATTTTTAGATGCAGATGACACGGTAGCGTTTGTTGTTCAACAGATTTATTAATTTATGAATGCAACAAATTAAATCATTTTTATTTATACTATTCCTGAGTTCCTCAATCAGTGTCGACGATGAGGAAATTAAGTTATAAGCCGCCTCTCGTACCTACATTAAGTTCAATATCAACTATCTTAAATTTAACATGTTAATATTGTAATAACTTTGCGCGACAATGAAATCTTCGTGTTTACGATCAGCTTAACAAGTTAGATAAGTTTCCATGTTGTTTAGCTCAGCCCACGGTGTCTCCACCAACGTTGTATATTGATAGCTGTGGTAGTCTTTAATATAACTCGTTAACTCTGCTAAAGTTTCACTTGTCCTCGTTTGCAGGTCAACAGCCACAGGAGCAGGAGTTGGCGACGAAGATGTTGCAGATCCAGTCGAAGAGGTTCTACCTGGACGTGAAGCAGAATCGGCGGGGGCGGTTCATCAAAGTGGCGGAGGTAAACGACCCGTTATCTCGCCGCAGGAGCTTAGGGTCGCGACAGCACGCCATATTTTAATTAGTTTAGACGATAAAAAATTTGACGCGTGCGACGCGTTGAAAGTACTGTTAACGAAATTTAGTTACGTGATTGTAGTGTATTTGGAGATTATTGGCTTTGGAATCTTAGTAGCCCTGTACGCTTCAATGAAGCGTGCTTATTTTAAACTATCGACCTGAGTTAAGTAAAGCAGGTGCGGTCAAATGTGGGGACCGTACCTTTAGGTGGAACGGGTTTGTTGAACCACTCTGCTCCACTGAGTATGAGTGAGGGTCTGGGCTTATATCTAATGTCCGAATCAACGTTGCTATCATCAGTAACGTGTGCTCCGTAATACAAAGGCACTTAGCTAGTCTGGTTTACTATAAAAAAAAAGTGTTGTTTAAGATAGTCATTAGAAGGTATCTGCCGGTGTCAGCATCGATCCAGCCCGCACCTACTTTACCGTTAGAAATATCGCCATAGCAACCAGCCGCGGGGACTGTCTCACGGTTATAATGCTATCAGTTAGTGTTGGGTGTTAATTATATTCGGGAGACGATCAATATATATTTTAGAAGAACAGTTTAAACGGGAGTAAGCGGTAGAGGTCGAGAATAATGCATCACAAATTTTAGAAGGACGACTTACTAAAGTCATGACCTGGGTGGTGGGAGATATTTGTGTCTGCATTGAGCCTATTTTCATAGTTTTATAGTTTAGTATCAGATCCCATTATGTGATTCTGAGTGGTCTTCCTTATTTTGGTTTAATTTTTTGCATTTGGAACCGGCCCTGACATAAATAACACCGTCCGAACCTAAATATGGAGTATTTTCACTAGCATGGTTGCATTAAGTGTCCTGGTCCACTCTACGCGAACCCAACACAGTTACTGTAACTAGACAGACGTCCTTCGTGAGAAGGGTACGAATTGTTCTACTTAGTAAACTGTACTTATTGCAACTAACATAATACAATAAATACAATTAAAATTAATACAATACAATTAAAAGTTAATTATCACTTGCTCCGGTGAAGGAAAAAATCTTGAGGAAACGTGCACACCCGAGAAGTCTGTCAATTCGCACGTGGCCATTGTGAGATGAGATCCGAGCCCAGTATGATGATGATAGTACAACTTTAAAGTGGAGTCGTTAAGTTTTTTATGTAGATAACTTGGAACGATCCTGAGTCGGGATTAAACTAGATGGTACAAAGCGCAGTGTCCTCTCATCAGGAGATACCGTTCACCGTGGCGTCGTTCATTACATTGGCCATTGGCGACAGATGGAGCCCCGAAGTGTTTAAGACTGAAAAATGCATTACCGTATATTACGGCTTCCTGGATTGCTACTTCTTAAGTCTTCTGTTGGAATGCACATCGCCCTCCGCGCTCCGTAATCTTCGTGACATTGATTTACGTTTGTTGCCGCGCCGCCCCTCGCGGCGATGCGCCGGCCCGCTCGCGACATAAACAAGGAGCCGTCAGTCACCTGACGTTGCGCAACGCGATAGCGGCGGCTTATGTAACCGGTATCGATAACGATTAATCGTTTGTTTATCGCCGCGGTGCCTATCTCACCTAAGCTGCCTGCCGAGGATCGTCTCGGTGCTGGATCTAGGGAGCTTCGTCGTCGCCAGGTGTGGCGTCGTTCTTGATCCATTCCACCTTCGACTTATCTCACTGGCCACTCCCTTAGGAACAGCAAAAAGATAACTGTTTATACTTTTTGTTGTTATGGACGATATTTGAAAGAGGCTCTTGTATAGTTCCATATCTTTTTCATGTTCTTGCATCAGTGCATCAATCAATCAAATCTTTAAATCCCTATCTAAAATCTTAGATTGCCACAGTCTTAATACCCTCGTGCCCTCTGCCCACAGTGATATCACGCGGAGGTTATAACAGAATATCCAAAATTTGCAACTCTGGAAGATAGCGTATAATTTATAGTAACGTACACTTTTGAGTTTGATCGTTGCGGAATTGATCGATACTCATACTCATCGATAATCATGCTTCTTAGTCGCTTCAATAATTTGCATCCTAAGATTACAGTTGGTATCCTGGGCTTAGATATGGCGATTCATTTGCTCACAGGATGGATTATTGGATAAAGTGTGTTCTGGTCCTTGTGTATTATCTCGGCACCCATGACAAAGGGAATCCTATGAGGCTACGAATGTATAGCGTTATTATTAAAATAAGAAAAAACATGTGTAATGAGTGTGCCGGCGTGTACCCAGATCGGTGCGGACGGGCGGCGCAGTCAGATCTTCCTGGCGATGTCGACGGCGGCCGAGTTCCGCGACCACCTGTCCAGCTTCAGCGACTACTACTCGTCGCTGGGGCCGCCCAACCCGGACAACGTGCCCGACGACGGGAAACTCAAGTCCGAGATGATGCTCAAGGTAACGCGACCGGTCTCCCCAAACATCGTGCGGACAAGTATTTGGGGAAATTAAAATTCAGAACTGTGAAAATGCACCTAAGTACTACAAAATGACTAGAAATGATTGGAGCTTAACAGTTCTGTTGACTGTATAGTTAATGAACTGAATTATTTAGGGAAGAATAAAGCGTTCACAAAACGTGAGAAAAGATTTTATACACACTTACACTTTCCCGGATTATAGGAGGACCATTTACGATTCCGATAACAACTTTGTAACGAATAATATGTGCGTGTGTGTGTAGTCAGTTCCTCTGTGTGTGCGGTGCAGGACAACCGGCGGTACTACCTGGACCTGAAGGAGAACTCCCGCGGGCGGTTCCTGCGCGTGTCGCAGACGATCACCCGCGGCGGGCCGCGCTCGCAGGTGGCGCTGCCGGCGCAGGGCATGATCGAGTTCCGCGACGCGCTCACCGACCTGCTCGACGACTTCGGCACGGACGACGGCGGGTGAGTTTTGGCTGACATCACGTTCACGGATACTGTAATTGACCGTTGGCATATTGAAGCGGCACAGAGTATTATTCTCTATCTGAATTCATCTGAGTTATCGATGAGAAAATAATTGAAAAGTGAAAAACTAACAAAGAGCGAGTCGTCTAGATTTTAAAACATCCGTCTCCTAAATGATAGACTAATTCTGTGTGACGTTAGAGATGCGTGCCTTGCAATGAACTGTTCACTTATAAGTGTGTGTTTGTATGGCTAGGTTCAAAGGCGAGCTGCCCGAGGGCCGGCACCTGCGCGTCGACAACAAGAACTTCTACTTCGACATCGGACAGAACAACCGCGGCATCTACATGAAGGTCAGCGAGGTAATGCCGGTAATTTTAACTTTATAATCACCGACACAGGGCCCCTGTCGGCTGTCGGCCGGCGGCGGCGGGCAGCGGGGGGCGGCGGGGAGTGGCTGCACGTGTCGGCGTCGAATCGGCCGATATCTGCCGTACGTCGAGATATTTTGTATTATCGGGGCATTCAGAGAAATATTTATATTGTTACCTGAGACCTTAGACGCACTGAATATTAACTTCCCAACTAAAATACGCAATGAAAAAAAAATTAAATACGTACTCCATAGGTGACCTTATGGTAGATTTTCCACTATTCCTTTCTTTTAGGGAGCAGAACTATGGATTATTACAATTTTGTATTTGACGATCTCCAACAATCATTCAAGTATGTTGTTTTAGGTAAAATTTTAGTCTGAACTATTAATAATAATCTTCGACGGTTCAAAGTTAACATCGAGTATATACGTGTGTATGTTTACATATTACTCAATTAAATGAAAGACGAAACGAAACTTAAATTAACGGAATAAAATAAAGTTATTTTACACTCGCTCGATCGTATGGCGACGGGGGTAGTTAAGTAAACAAGAGAACGGCTCGACGCGGACAAGTGCGGCGACTCCCCGCGCTGCGTAACTGCTTGTTATTATATTCGTCGCTTCATTATTCATTACTCATACATAGAGTTTTCTTTTATATTCCATTAAATTGCCTCCGTACCGCTCCGAGCGGGGCTGGCGGGCGGGGCGGGCGGGGCGGGCGCTCCGCTCTCGCCCATTTCGCTCGGCTCCTTCCGTGCAGGCCACGACGAGGTGTCGGATTACAACTAAATCAGTCGTTATCGGTTCTGGTCCCCGCACTGATCGTTCTCACTACATTGATTTGTCTTGTACTAAATTGTGATTTGAAATTCAAAATTTTTAACTCGCAAAAATGTCCGTTTGTTAAGGTACATAACATTTCCGAGGTAAGACAGGCTTACTTTATTTTATTTTGGACGTCGGTGTAATTGTTTGAGCCCATCAGTACTGGATTGGTCGAGTCGTGCCTCCTGCATGCCGTTTGGTTCCTCCCCCTCCCTGCCTCCCTGCCTGCCTGCTGTATGTTAGAATGTCGCACCGAGCGTATCGTTTGCGTGTTCCGTAGTATGTGCAGTGTTTTGGATGTGATTAGCGGTGCCGGTGAGGTATGGCGGTTTTCGTGTGAAACGTTGCGACTTTCGCGTGCGCTCGGCTTCCGGTCGTGCTCCTGCGCGCACTTGATGGTTCGACGGCCATCACGTTGTCACAGTTATGTCTGTTTAAAATATGTTCTTGTTATGTAAAAATCAAAGAGATTTCTTAATAAACTATACTATCTACTGCACTTTGTGTAAGTGCTATTCTGTCGCCGCACGCGAAAATCGTAACGTAATTTGTAGTTATAACGCAATGAGCCTTGTTAATATGTTTTATTTGCGCTGGTGGTTTCCATGGATGTGAACTGACGCGAAGGCGCCGCGAAGGAGGCGAGGGAGGTGGCCGTCGGTTACACACCTCCCGTTACAGGCTCCCTGCGAAACCGACGGCTTGTCTGCATCTCTAGAGGTCATGTGTATTATGTGCGTTTCGGGTGCACGCTTCACGGATTTGTTTGAAAATAGATACTTATTTTAGCCTCAAGAGCCTCAGTGGCGTCGAAATATATGAAAAGAAAATCGCATGTTTGAGGTTTTCAATAGTGTAGTCGCGGGAGTGCGAAGTTCATCCCCTATTAGCCAGTGTAGTGGGTTGAAACAACATTTGTAGTCTTTACTGAAGCAAGGAAGATAGTTGAGGCACTCCTCAGGTATAGAGCTCCTATACAACCTACAATCATCACATATTCTATATTATGGATGAAACAGTAGATTAAATAGTACACGAAGGATTACGCAGATTGTCCAAATATGTTATTGAGCAGATTTACGTAGATACACAACAAATGGCACCGTACGCCCGCGCGTCAGCACGCAAGTGCGTACGGGTTACGTGCGAGCGACCGAATAGAAATAATAGTTTTAAATTTCCACTCATTACCGAACTGTAGACTACACGAGGTTGCATACATGGACCCTTAGCTTAACTTTCAAGTATGGGCAAATAGGTAACTTGTGTAACTGTACACCGCTTTTATTATAAACGATTGGTAACGCAATACTGCACCAGTAACGACCGGTGTAAGGCACGTGCGCGGGGCGCGGGGGGTGGGGGGGGAGCTGGACGTGCAGCAGTTGAGCGTCCGCGGCTGGTTGCAGGTGAAGAGCAACTTCCGCACGGCCATCACGGTGCCGGAGAAGTGCTGGACGCGCTTCCGGGACATCCTCGCCGACTACTGCGACAAGATGGCGCGCGCGCAGCTCTCGCCGCCCGACCCCCACCAGGTACGTGACGCCACCTACTGCTGTATCATTAACTAGCGTAATAATTACTGAATAAATAAACGTTTATTCAGTCACGATCCCGGCGCTGGGAGCAGCCGATTCCATGGGTGACAAATCATGCCCGAAAAATTTGTCTTGAATTTTAGTGTTTGTAGTTTTATTCTTTCCACATACTGTCACAGATTTTGGTTTCAAACTTGATAGGATAGTAAATTCCAATAGAACTGCACGCATCGTGCACAAAGTATATTTATACGAATAAAATTATTCACGTCAGCCCCTAAACCACGATAAGGGTATTGTAAAAAGTGACAGAAGGCAACCCCCGGTTGACGATAAGTTTTCATATAAGGATCGTATATTTACTATGAAACCCGCCAAGCTAGCTACCACCCTCTCGCTCGAGTCAGCCACCACACTACTCGTCGTGTTCCGGCTCGGACCTTGACAGCCAGTTCTTTTCTGTTCCTTCCTGACCGGCAACGCACCAGTGTTGAACTTGCTGTTGATGATGTCCATGGCAACCGATGGCCACTTACAGCAGTTCGTTTGTTGGCAATTTACCTAAGAAAGGTAATATTCACGTTTGATTTCCTTGCACGGACGGAGAGTCTCGGATTCGAATCCTTATAGAATCCTATGAGGATTCGAATCCTTTTGAAAATAATTAACTCTTGTATCACTATGGTGAACCTCGAGAGGAAATCCTAGCCCAGCAATTAAACAGAGACGTTACGTTCTGCAATACATTTATGTCCCACTGACATACACTATACGCCGTTGCATTGCATTAAACATAAGAAAACCATTTCTTAGAAGTAACAATAAATTTCCAATATATACACAAAGTAACAGATTTTCTCGTAAGCTCGTAGAACTCGCCGCCGACACGAACTCGTAAAGTTGGGAACGATGCGAATGGAAACATTCACAATAGGTTTATTTACTGTTCAGGAATCGAACAGCTGAATAAAAATGTTTGAAAGAAAAATGAGCTTATAAAAGTGTTTACGTAAAGAAGCTCGGAGCGGGACTGCCAACTGTTCGATGTTGTTTTGTTGACGTGGTCGGTCCGCGCCGGCTCGCGGTATCGACCTGCAGCGCGGCGTGCACTCGATCCGTTGCGTTAAATATTAAAGAGCGGGCGCGGTGCACTCGCCGCCGTGTACCGCTTACTTTATATTGATTATTCTATTTACGGAGCGGCTCCGCGCGCATTTCATTACCGCGCCGGAACTCTGCTGCTGGCTTGTTGCAACTTCTTGACATCCGTGTCTCGTACGAAGTATTGGTAAAGCAGTACATTGATAATGAAAACCTTCATTAGCTCGTATCGAGTGTTATTGGATTCATTAAACACACGTTATCCACACAGTACCAATTAACAACTTAACCGATTTATGCGATTGACTGAATTGCCGGTAAAAGTATATAATCCAATCCATGGGCCTTTAACTCAACTATAAGCAAAATAGTACATAGATACAGTTGCGTAACGTGTTTGAGACCGACATTTCCTGGTACGTCTTCCTCCATGTTTCTTTCACACGTAGATACGCCTATATGTGTACACAGACATGTATAACTTATAAACATTTTAAACTCCAAATATTGTTACAAACGTACATATATACATATAATATTGGTATTAGGTAGGATAACATACATATTATTTGACCATGTTTATAATCAATCACTACACATGTTGATAGCGAAGACGTCGTCGTCCTTGGTTTACCATCAAATGTGCTCAGGCTGAGAAACGCAAACATTTCGCGTAACAATCTTGGGTTGATGATCGAAATGAAAAGCTTGTAACCGAACCAGCAAGTCCTATGAGATGCTGCAGAAGGCCAGTCTTAATCTCATTCAACGTATCTGACAATAGATCTGTTTGGTCTCTCGTCGAAGCGGTGAAGGCTCTCTTCAGTCAAGCTTCACTTTCGCCACTGCTAAAATCAGACAGATAAGGAGAAAGCGGATTTGTTGCTTCTCTGCTTGCCAAAAGTTCATTGCTAGATGCCGGCAACGACATATCACACAAATACCTCATTGCGATATATTCATGATTAAAGTCAGAATCACTGACAGGGAGGTTCATAAAACCTTACGGTGTCTAGACGTGAGTAATCTAACTGAAGCTGATCCAATTTCAGCGGTTATCTTACAGGTTTATGCACCCGAAATGTATCTTGTTTAGACACTTTTGTTCCGCCTCCACTTAAGACTGAATCAGTGCCTAAATGCTAGAAGCTTACCAACGTGTAGTCCAACAAAGGCAGCCGAGCTGATCCAGTCAACTATCGGCATATCTCAAGTATTTCTATATTCTGCAAGTGTTTGGTAATTTCAGTAGGAATCTCATGGCGTATCTAAAACAGAACCTTAGGTGCCGGACGGGTTCGATCGAAATCGGAACAGGAATACTGATCTTATATGTTTTGGATTAGATGGAGAGGTGAACTTGAAGGCTTGTTGATGACCAAGATCCAACCAACCACCAATCTACAATGGTCTGAGTATAGGCGCAGAATAGTCGACCTCTCGATTTTATAAAGGACACGTTTATAGAAGGAATTAATTCCCTCCTCCTCATGGACCCATCAAAGGACACGACGAGTTTCCATCCTTATGTCGTGAACATGCGCCGGAACGGGCGATGCGGTTCGCCTTGTCATTCGTTATGTTTAAGCAAGTCTTCCAGAAAAGAGTGAATAGGCGCGTAGTTAATGTGCTCACCACCTTAGACTACATCTCCACTTACTGTCAGTTGGGATGGTGGTCAAGCCTTGACTTAATATGTGGAAAACACGTAACAGTGGTCGTACGGTTGCAGGGCGGCGGCGGCGCGGGCGGCCGCGGCAGCGCGCAGCCCGCCAGGGACATAGTGAGTGCACGTTTACTGCCGCTGTTACACTGCACCACACTCTACTACACCACACGCTCAAACTTTCACATATAGTCAGTGTCCCTTGCCAAGAACTGACCATTCAGCGCAGGCGAAATATTTTTTATTTAGTTTGCATTAGTGTTCTCCACTCAACCGATAGCTATTGCGGTGTTGGCACCTTAACTGTGCTATGTTACATCCGGACACGTCCCCCTGAGCTTCCAATCGTAGCTTAGTTTTTAGGATTTGGTTTAATTTAGAATTGCCCATTTTTAGAGTCTAAGTCACGAAGAAAAATTTAGAATCATGTTAAAAATCTGTTACCTCGGTGTTTTTCAGGATACATTCACGGGCAGCGCACCGCCTC
>DWPA01003330.1:0-14232 GCA_018251375.1 Calpodes ethlius
GCATTTTTGTATACATGGACAGTGGTATCCACTACGTTTAATGTATTTTAATAAGATACCAAGCAAAACAAAGTTGTACAAAGGAGTTCTTACTAATGTTCGTCGGATGATCGTGAGTGACAGACATTGTTTGCACAGGTGTTAATAACGGGCCCGTCGGACACGCCCTACGCGAACGGCTGCTTCATCCTGGACGTGTACTTCCCGGCGGAGTACCCCGCGGTTCCGATGCTCATCAACCTGGAGACGACGGGCCGCCACTCGGTGCGCTTCAACCCCAACCTGTACAACGACGGCAAAGTGTGCCTCTCCGTGCTCAACACGTGGCATGGTCGCCCCGAGGAGAAGTGGAACGCGCACACCTCCAGTTTCTTGCAGGTATTCAAACAAAGGACATGTCCAAAAGTGTTTCCCATAATGTTATACATTCTCACCAGAGTTATTTAACCTTTTGATAACTGATTAATACAAAAGCCAGCCCCCAATGACATGTTACGTACTATATGACATGTAACAAGTTTTGGCCCATTTTACGGCCCAAGGATTTTAGCATATTGGCCTTCAATTGCTCATTTTATGATTTTTATAACCAATAAATGGGATGTTTCAAAATCATTTCTATCATTATATATTATTAGTTTGTAACAAAGTGCCGAGTACCCACATTAGTGGAACACACATAAGACCATGACGTTATACCGTTACGAAAAAATATTACATTTTTTTTGACACCGCCATAACGTCGATATAAGTTTTACTGTAAACAAATAATATCCTATACCGAATAATTAAAATGATTTTTTATAATTTGAGGATCATTTGTTGTTGACAGGTGCTGGTGTCAATCCAGTCGTTAATCCTAGTGCCGGAGCCGTACTTTAACGAGCCGGGCTACGAGCGGTCGCGCGGCACGCGCGTCGGCAACAGCGCCTCTCTAGAGTACAACTCCAACATCTACCAGGCGTGCGTCCGCTGGGCTATGTTGGATCACCTACGATCGCCCGAGCCCTGCTTCAAAGAGGTAGGGGACTGTCAATATTCGTAGACAAAATGAATAAAGAATTGCTTAGTTACAATGGACGATGTTTTACAGTACCACTGTTTTATACCATCTGGCGCTGTTTACATAATTCGTATTACTTTTGCAATCTGTTTAAATTTGAAATTTCAAAATATACGATGCAAATGATAAAGTACGCACGCCGCGTGCTGTTGAATCAGGTGTTCATCTAGTAGTTTTCCAAGGAAATTTTATTAAAAATATTTAAGTATAGTATAATGGGTTGTACATTTATATTAATAATTAATAACCATCGAAGTACACCAGCAATTTGAATGATTAATGCCCGCATTGATATTAAAAATATTATGTTTATGTAATGTTCTCCAGGTAATTCAAACGCACTTCTGGATTAAACGTAACGAGATAATACAGACTGTGGCCAACTGGATCACGGAGCTGGAGCAGCAGACCGGCGACGAGCGCACGCAGCGCAGCATTCAGCTCAATCTCATGGCGCTCAAGGTACACTATTGACCAATTACGAACCTCCTGCGGTTTATCGAACTTAATAATCATTGCAAATTTTAAATACTGTATATCCCCCACTAAGATCAGATCGAGACCTCTAAGATCTTTGAAGATCTCAGAACCCAGATTTTTTTATAAAATATCAAAAGCATCATCATTATCAGTCTATCATTCGTTAATTCATTAATTCGACTTCTTTTTATTCCCAGTTTTTCATTTTGTTTAGATTGATTGGTAGAGTTAATATCGAAAAATTTTAGCATCGCATAGTCTTACGATTTTAAATAATGTCTGTTTGTATTCCAGCGGCACTATGTGAAGCTGCAGGAGGAGTTGGGCAAACTGACAGCTCCGCCCGGGCTGGAGGAGCTGGACGAACCGTTCACGCTGCCCGCCGCGCCGCCCGCCCATTCCCCACCACCCGCGCCGGCGCCGCTGGCCCACTTCCCGCCGCCCGCGCCGCCGCCGCCCACTGCCGATGAAATCGACCACGACATGGAGAAAATAGTGTCGCAGGTCCTCGACTGAACGCCCGCGCCCCCCGACCGCTGCGTGTAAACCTCGTGCGGACGATGAAGTGTCTACTCGTTGTCGTATGTTTTGTGTGTAGCGGCGTGCGTTGTTACGTGGGACCTTGGCGCGGACTGCTCGAATGTGTAACGTATACGTGCGGTGTGCACGAGATTAATTGCAAGCAACCGGATGCAGCATATTGCAAAGAAGGTGCGCGTGTTCTACGCACGCGCTTACTTAAGGGTCTATAATATATGGATGGACTGTTCATAAAGAATACGTATAATGGATCTCGATGTCTGTTCTCTGGGTTTTATCACCGGACGTCGCACTGAGCAACCCGCCATGTCATTGACACTGCCGTGTTCGAACGGGATGCATCAGGCATCCTGTTGTGATACGCCAAGTTTACTTACTGGACTACAAATCTGTGACGTGTATAATTGTTGTACCGTATACGTATCGCGCGAGCGTCCGCCGCGAGCAGGTGCGCGTGTGACCTGCGCACGGACGCTGACGCATTTATTTTATTGTAAGCCAGCTCGTCGCCTCGAATGACTGTAGTTTCTGTATTTATTGCTCACGCGGGCCGACGGCCGTCGTCGGCTTGCGTTCACGAGTCGTTTTTATTGTACCTATGGAAGAGTGATGTATTCGTGTGCGTGTATGTATCTGGCGCGATCATAAAACGCGCAGTTAATTTTATTCTTATTGAGAGTTGAGTTTTCTACTGTTATTTTTTGTAGTAGGAATTTATTTAGCATTTAGTGGGAGCTCCGTTTAGTTTAACATTTATTGTGATACTATAAGGGGCCCGCACGTGACCCGGTAAGATAGGTAGGAGAGAATAGTGAACGGGCCGACGACGCGACGGCCGGGCGATTGTATGATAGGTGGAGTCGACGGCGGCACGCAGTTGGTCTGTCGGGAACCTTGCGCTGCATGCTAAGTCATTACAAGCGCTCGGGCGGGGACCGGGTGCTCGCGTGAGTGTCTGCGCACGTACCCAGAGCCGCATCACAGACGCACCCGGTCCTCGTTCGGGCGAGCTATTACCACTACTTATGTAAATTAAATTATAATTTTGGTGTATATAAAAATTATTTTATTGAGTTTTATTAATATTTGTATTAAGTAATATTTGTATTTGCTGTATTACTATTAATGTGTAGGGAGCTTTAGCAGACGCCGGAGTGATGCGAGCGAGGTGAATAGTGGAATATATATAAATTAGCACACTGTAGTAAATTATGTACAGGCGTAGCCCGTTCACGTCACGACACAGCATGGTTTGTTTGTGAACGAGCTGACAATAAGTGTTAGTTGTAAAGATGGTGCTGAGCGCACAGAGCGGCCGGCGGCGTGTCGACTGTATATACAAATCATCAGTAGATCTCCCTCAATGTTTCTCGCTGTAATTTCATTCAACAACTTAGGATGTCTACTTGTTAAATTGACTGTGAATTTCGGTATGTAAATAAAGATTTATGTTACTGCACCGGACGTGGTTTTTTGTTGTGTTTTAACTACCCACTAGGTTGTTGCAGCTGCATTATGCTCGGGGTAAATAAAATGAAAGATAAAGTACTATACGCATTTATTGTTTGTCTATTTACATCTTACAAGAAACAGTGAAATTATTATGACTCGCAATAGCTAAACTAAGTATCTCATACAGTTATAACTTAGGTATTAAGCTTAAAAATCATAGGTGTGTTTTATTTGCCACAGTGTGCATAAATTATGTTCTATAGAAGAAAAGTTATATGGCATAACGTGTTTAATCCCGTATTAATTCG
Source organism: Calpodes ethlius (assembly GCA_018251375.1). Taxonomy (NCBI): domain Eukaryota; kingdom Metazoa; phylum Arthropoda; class Insecta; order Lepidoptera; family Hesperiidae; genus Calpodes; species Calpodes ethlius. The sequence continues at coordinate 3,844 of DWPA01003330.1, forward strand.
TATATGTTGCCAGCAGTATTTATATGGTACTGAAGGCTACAAACGACTAAAAGGAATAACGATACTTGAGTATTACTTGATCGGTATTCCAAAATAATTATTATTAAAAAGGACAAGTCCGATAAGTGGCGATCTTATTAAAATTTGTGACTGCATACACACCGTAATATTAATTTCCATCACAGATGGAGTTTATTGCGACATTAAAATATTTATTTACATACAATGTTGATATTCCCTATCTAAAGTAAATCTATTGGTATTTTTGGCTGTCGGCAACAGCCTCGTCTAGCGGAACTGCTTCGGGCTCTGGTAGAAGATCAGCTGTATGGTGGTTATGGCACGAGTGTTCCATTATAAATGCTATTATAGCTTTGGGAGTACGTTTGATACTTAAACGTTTAAGCGAACATTTACTAATGCTAGGTTTACAAGACAACGATTAATTGAAACACAAGTCAGCTGGGGTGAGAGAAAACCAACTTGTACACTAGCAAGTGGTAGAATAATAGCATCATTTTCAGAATACCTTGTTACCTTACTCATACAAATAAAAGATTTGATTTAAATTGAAAAAAACAATTACAAGATAACTGAATAACTTAACAAACATAATTGTTGCACAGGAAAATATTAAAAAACTAATTGCAATTTGTATTCTGTTTTTATAACTCGGACACAACCCAGCCCGTACCAGAAGAAAACGCTGAGGAGTCCACTAGGATAGCCCTAGAGGTTCATTATATATAAATGGTATGATGTACCCCGCAACAGGTTACTTCTTCTTCCAGGGCTCGTCGGCCTGCATGTTCGCTTCCTGCGGGTCGAGCTGTCCCGCCTCCACGCACGACTTACAGCAGAACCTGTACACGAATGCAGTGGGTACATTTGCTGTAATTAACTGACAGAATGAATTGTTTTATGGGGAATTGCTATATCATGTTTCTTCTAAATACTTTAACAAACGTATTGACCATATAGAAACTTTATAGTAAAAGTAAATTATGTAAATAACTTTGTTTTTCGAATTATATTTAATATTTTTTAATAAGTAAATAACTAATACAATATTTACTTATTTATATGCATCATGAATCAACCTTAGCTTAGAGTATGCGTCTGTAGCGCTGTTCATCTGTTGGTGATAATTAAAGTTGTAATTTAATTAATTAATAATTAATGATAATTAATGGTTTCATAATTACAACATAACAATATATCTTTCACGTATTTATAATTAAATATATGACATTGAGTTTTCATCCACGTAACTGATTCGAAATATTGGCCAACGTTCGACTTTGTGGGTACTCGTATCATAATGAAATGGATGCTTACACAGTTTTAGACAATTAGATTTATTACCTGGAGTAATAGTGGTGGTTGCAGTATCTGCTGCGGACGATGAGTGCGCAGTTCGCAAAGAATGGATTATCCGTGCACTTCGCTGGAATGTGAATACCTGGAACCATACATGGTAATTAATTATATTCGTTTTGGTTTACACCAATCTCTAGTCGAAGGTAACCAATTTAACCTTATAACGTGAATATTGGTTTTGATATACGGATGTCACAGTCCCCTTGTTGATACGACTTCTCATATACCGTAATGTAACTGTGGTAATTTAGATTTTTAACATGCTTAACACTAAAGAATTGGACGCGATAGAGAGGGGAAGTGGAGATAATACTTGAAACTTGCTATGATTTTTTTTTTCACTCTAGTCATCGTCATAAATATGTACATTCAGACCAAATTACAGCTTACTAGTTCTAAGGGTATCTGCACAACCCTGCGGTTAGACGGATAAACATAACAAAACTATAATATTTCCGTTTTTACTTCGGAAACCTAAAAAAACAAAGTTTAAAACGAACCCATAAGTCGAAAAGAGTCACTATATAAAAAAGGAATAAGACCTTCCGTATTTGGCAACTTTAGACGTCTAGAAATGAGCAGTGACCACTTACTGGTACGAGAAAGTACCCCGTTTTTGACTGTTAACAATAAAACACAAAGAAGTGGGTTATCAGACCGTGTACTGTGATCCGTACGACGGCGGAGTGCGAGGACAATCTGTTGCTGGCGTGGCAGCCGTACTCGCCGCTGTCGTTGATGTTGGCATTGCTGATCGTCAGTCGCGCCTCTGTAATACAACAATATGATTAGAAATTGTGAAATACGATAAGTCCATATTTAAGTTGTCTTTTATTTTATTTTTTCGTTTCAAAGCATTTGCAGGCTTAATGCTTAATCGTAAATATGTAAATGGTGAAGGGTATAAGTCTCGTCCATACCGCTCGCAGCACTGGTTGTAACCCAGCTGGGGGTATCAGTAGGTAGCGTTTAGTGTATTTGTTTTCATTTTATTTTACTCTCAGATGTTACGAGATGTACTGTATGTACCAGGTATATATTGTTCTGAATAAATGTTTTTCTTTCTTCCTTTCTTATTGAATTTTGGTTTTGGTTGTTTACAAAGGTAAAACCTTCGAAATAGTATGTGAATAATTCACAAATACATTATAGTCGAATAAATATAAGACAGGATATACATGTGATTGTGATTATTTTTGTCATATTATGTGTTGGGTGCCAGGGGTTACTCACCGGTGGGCGTGATCCTATCGGTGGGTAGTAGACGCACGGAGTCTTTCGTCCAGAATACGTCGGGCACCGGGTAGCCGTCCACGTCGCACCGCACGTTTACCTCGGAGCCCGCCTCAACCGTCGTTCGGTCGGTCAGTATGCGTGTCTGCACCGGCACTGTGCACAATATGTCGATAAAATAACACATCACACAAAACAACAATATAAAATTGTTACTCACCTTTATACCTACTTACTTATTAAGCAAAATAGGTTCCATTGCATTTCGACTAAAAAAATATTAATAATATTTTGCTATAAATATTATTTACATTGATTAACAATTATCAAAACAGATGTTACATAACCGTAATCACTATCACTCGTGTATCATAGTGTTGGCTAATTAGCCAATAGGCTACATCAGCTACTCATTGCGGGGCACCTTTCTCCCCGTAATTGACAGGTTTAACATTGGACCACTTTGTTTCAATGATCTTTAGTAAATTAGTGGCCAGCAGAACGGTTATAACTTCTGACTCCAAAGGCTCCATCACCGCACTCGAAACTCAACAGCAAGTGCCTTACACTAACAACTAGAGCGACAGGTTAACGCGCCCCCCGGAGCACGAAGTGCTCCATAATATCGCCACTATTACCAATCCCACCGTGTCTGCAAATGCTAAATTAAATCAATTGCTTACTCTGTGTACGCCTAAACGATCAGTTATGAGCGATTTAAGCAAAATATGTACTTTTATAGATGTCAACTACGAATACGAATACACATGCTGAGAATCAAACTTAGAACTTAGTGGCGGGAATCCCTGAATATTTACAAATGTACAATATACCACATATTCAATATTTTTTTACCTATTTCACAATGCATTATAAATACCACAAATGTTATTGATACAGCATATAGATGTTTTGTAACAGGTTCAGATTGAATGCGATTTCGCATTCATAAGCATTATTAATCTGTACGACTGGTATTTATACTCTCAGCTAGTAGCCTGTTTCCCGTCGGACGAAATAAACAATGTTCCAAAATAACTTGATGCATATGCAATCGGCTAAAGATTGTTCAACCTACATTTGAATCCACCGATTTTGAAATGAAATAATAAACGTAAACTTTGATCAAATTACAACATTTCGTAAGTTTGAAGTATCTACGTATTTATACTTTTTATTCATCAGACTGTCTAACATAAATCCGTGATTCCCGTGGTATTGACATATACTAATTAGACACAAACACCCAGAATCAGAGCGCAAACATTTAAATATCTGCTAAATACTTAAATGTTCTTTTCGGCGCAGAATGAAATCTGGAATCCCTTGCTCTATCTGCTTGGACCGCGTGTAGCTGTAAAAATCTGTAGTAAAGGCTCTTAGAGTAACAGTATAAGTCCATTGGAAAAAAAATCCCTCGCTCGGTGGGCAGGACTACTTCCAAATTGGCTGTTGGTACCTAATAAGTATTTACATACCAGAAATAAACATAAAAATTGTGACAGACTCATAAAACTTACCTTAAATCTTAAACCTTGGTTAGCCCTTATAACCATAAACCTCATTGTATAATATAAACTTAAATTAAATAGTCATGCATTTATACTAAACATGCGCATGCAAGACGTGCATATGATAAATATGATCAAGCGTGTTCTACTACAAGCCCAACCGATCTTACCAGTGTACCCGGAGATTTGATAACCGATCGACGGCGCCATCGTCGTAGTGGTGGTAACTTCCGTGGTCGTCTCCGTGGTGGTAGGCAGCGTGCCCTCCGGCTCGTCCAACTGGACCATGACGGACCATTCCGCCGCCTTGCCTATGCCGTTGTAAGCCTGGCAGATGTACTCTCCTAGCGCTTCCGGGATGAGACTTCGTATCTGAAGAACGTTGCCTCTCGCCTCGTAGAGTTCGCTGCTGTATGGCACCATGGGACCGTCGCGGCCGTGGTACCAGTAGATGCTGGGTACCGGGTATCCGTAGGCCAGGCAGCGTACGTTGAGCGGGCGACCCAACCTGCCCCGCACAACGGCCTGCGCCGCGCCCGCGATGCCCGCTGGACCCTCCTCCGGATCTATTCTCCCCTTGGTTAGTTACCATGTCCACAACCGTTTGTGGAACTTTCTCACCCAATAGATTGATACTCCCCATATTGACAGTAAAGTAACAGCATATCGTTTTTCCAAATAACGACTTTGTTATTAGCAAACAGTTTTTACTTGAGTATTTCAATATAGTATTTCATTCTTTGTCTGAATTTAATGCTGATTTGACTTCACTACCTTTATTATGTTAGGAAAGGAATATCAATCAAGTTCAGAACATTCCACGAACTCTAATGATATTAATCTACCAAGCGAAATTCTAAAATGGAATGATGTACGTTTCAAACACTCTCGGTACTTAAAACAAATATGAAATAGCTAAGCAGGCAATGAATCTCAATTAAATTTTATAAAATTATTAATTTAATTTTAAAATATATCACAAGCTAATTTCACCACGCTTTTCAAACTATTTGAAAGGATTAACACTTAGCAGGGACGCTCGATGTTTTTAACGTAATAAATTTAAAAAATATAATTAAGCTTATGAATTCAGTACCAAGAATGTTCAAATATAGTCCAAACCCCCAGTAAACAGAGTCATCACCTGCGTTAGCCGACGCGCAGAACAACAGCACTCCTACAATCGCAGAGAGACGCAACATTTTCACTTCAAGTTCCAAACACACTGAAAGTACTGAAACACTCCGCACGGGGCGGGTGCGGATCACGTACGAGCACCTATATCTACTTTAAACCGGTAAAATCGTAAATGATTATTGACTACGAAATTAGCAACGATACAACGCTAAAACTTCAGTTGAACACCACACGCGCCAATCAAATATCGTTCGAGTACATCCTTGTCGGACGCCAGGAATGCAATGAATGTTTCGTGAAAACATACGAAACATTATCATATTTGAGATAAGTAACATTAAAAAGCTTATCTAGTTTTGCGAAGTTTGAACGTTGTTTGTTACCTAAACGTTCGGCTGATGTTATCGCGTGAGGTCAGAGGGGCAAATTTGTTTACAGTAGATAAATATTAGTTAGTGTAAATTAATGACGGATGTCAAGAGCGTGGTAATGACACATTGACTTCGCGCTTTCTAATCTATCGGGATGATGATAACCCTCATACCTAATTTGATTTGTTATTTATTATATTTTCACAGCTTGTTCTCTTTGTATTTAAACGCGATGATTCTCAGATTTGATATAGTGAAAGCTTACACCAAGAAAAAGTATAAGAGACTGAATTTAATATATGTAAGTGTAATAAAAATGTAACATTTAATAATGAACATTAACATTAAAAAATGACAATGAAAAGCTACCCTTTAACTTATTGAATTACGGTCGAATATCGACTGCAGAAAGAGGCTCTTATAATTATTAATATTAATCGATTTATGGAATAATAAAAACGCAATATCATCTGTTCAAGTGAGTCACTAGCATATTTCAATAACCTAGCTTTTGGAAAGTAAATTAAATTTTATGTTAATGCTTTAAGTACGTATTACCTTCACATTTATCAACTTAGTTATTATGTTGAATGAAACATCTTTCTATAATTCATTGTAATCTGCTGGAGGCATTTTTACTGTATAGTACTGTTGTGTCGAGTATTGAATGAATTTTAATATTGATACAGTTTAGGTCTGGAGTTCTGGACAATGCGTTATCTGTTTTAAACTGTGTCAACAAAGGTTGTTAACACTCGCGAACATCGATTGCTGCGGTAATATTATACTACAGAAATCAATATTCAAATTCGGATCTCTGCGACGTGGCGCGCTGTTGTCTGTGTTAAATAAAAACAAAATGCAAGGAAGAGAAAATAATTTAAGTTAGTCGCTAAATCAAACCCAAATTAATAAAATAAGGGCACTACATCATTCATCTTTTTAAAAAAGTTATTGTTTAAGCAAAAACTTTTTAATAACATGACGTTAATAAATTGTATTTAAGCCCAATCTCGTTATAAGCGATAATGTAGAGCCCTTACAAAACTAACTAACTCCAAGCAACCAAAATGCTTTATTAAATTTAGTATCGTCAAAAAATATTATCTAATGTATAGATTAATCACCAAAACTGTCCAATGTTTCGGTTCAGTGCTACCTCAAAAATTCCCAAGCAACCCAGGTCACTACATGCCTTCATTTTAAAGACTTACCGTTGACGACCAGGCGCACCTCCTGCGAGGCCGAGCCCAGCCGGTTGGTGCCCACGCAGATGTAGACGCCGGAGTCGTTGCGGTATATCGACACTATCTCGAGCGCGCCGTCCGACAGCAGCCGGTATCGCTCTCGGTCGCTCTCGATCTGTCGCCGGACCGAGACACCGATATCGAATGTTTTGATAATTGAAACACTATCAGCCTACTTTTTTCATTCATTACAATTGAGGTATTTTTATTCTTTGCTGTATAATTGCACAGTAACAAATCAATTCGTTTATTAAGGTATGGGAAAATGTAATGAGAAAATGATAGGTACTCTAGTTTTCTATCCGTATTTCCATTAACTATTATTTGAAAAAATTACGAGAGGATTTTGTAAATAAACCTATCATTTAAATTATAACTGAACCAAAAAGGTTCAAAGAATCCGAATAAAGTTACTAGAGTTTTCTTTATAATTATTCGTAGATCAATTAAATATTAATTACAACGAAATAGAAACTGCGGTATTTAAAAAGCTATCACCGTTAACAGACACATGAGGACGGACAGAATAATAAGTTGATGATAGTAAGTGAGGTGATACCGTGAGCTCGCCGAAGCGCCACGTGATGCTGGGCGGCGGGTTGCCGTGGAAAAGACAGCGCAGCGTGGCCTTGCCGCCCTCCGCCACGCTCACCTCGGGCTCCGTCTCCGTGCTCGGCTGCGGCGCGTGAGGCAGCTCTGCTGTTAAATAACATATTTATGTAATGTAAATTGGCTTACCGAAGTCAACTCCCCTTCCTGGATTTTATATGCCTTAATATATAATAACGCGTAACAAAAAATAATTGCGGTACAGATGCACCACGCGAGTAACCGACTAATATAATAATAATAATCACAATCCATAACAGTCCCACTGGTGGGGTACAGACCATAGTCCACCACGCTGGCCAAATACGGATTGGTAGACTTCACACTCCATCGAGAACATTATGGTGAACCCTCAGGTGTGCTGGTTTCCTCACGATGTTTTCCTTCACCGAAGCAAGTGATAATTAACTCGTTATACTCACGTAACTTTTTGAAAATTAGAGGTGCGTGCAGGATTCGAACTCACGCCCCCACGTTCGGTAAAGCAACGTTCGAACCACTAGGTTATCACTGCTTAACAGTTCTTACTTCATTCAAATTCTACGCTATAAAAAAAATAGTTACTTACGTATTTACTTACTTCATCTCAATTACTTTAACTTGTCTGTAGATACAAGTCACTGTTACCACTAACTAGACTAACTAAACTGCTTATTCGATCCAGTAACACGTTAAAAACGTAAATAAGCAATAGAAACAGGCATTATAAATTTATTTTATAATGTTGTTGATCAGATATCTCAACGACACCGTCGAACGCGATCCCAGTTGTCGGTTGTCGTCGACGTGCGGTGGTAATTAAGGGACCTAGCAATAAATACGGGTAGAACCGGGCGCAATACACATACGACGTCGCATGTCGTCACGTACGGACGCGCATATTTATATCAATATCGAATTTCAATTTATGGTGGCTCACGCACATGACGTCTGTAGGGTTGTCGACTTTCAATTTAATTTTATTGTTATCGCTGTAGAGTTTTGTAAGGGTTATACAGTAGCTTTTTTATTGAAAACGTCAGTTATCGTGAAAGCAAAATAAAAAGCTGTAATTATATGTTTATACTTTTAAAAGGAAGATTATTTCAAGACTATATAATTTTATTCGTATGTACTAACCCGTATCACAGTATATCCTATCATTTTGATATTCTACTATTAAATATGTCTAATATTTAAATACTCGTATAATTAACGTTTTTTTTCCAGATCATATCACCTTTTATCTTCATTTAATTAATTTTGAATGAATTGTACAGAAATATACATTATGATATATGTAGAATCCATTAAGTAATACGCTTCTGTTAAAAACAATCTCATGAATTTTATTTTTCCCTTCGATACAAATTAGACTGTGTGTGATAACCCTAATACTATCTTTGAGAGTTATTGAGCTAAGCCTGCGCCAGGTTGCTACACTTATAAATAAATTCCCTGACAGATAAGACGTGTGGCACTAATTTCAATTTTCTTTTTAATTTTTCTTACAGACTTCGAGTGGATGCACGATAGTGTTCAAAATTTATTAGGTTGATTGCTTCGTGTGAAAAAATAACATATTTAGCGATTGCTGTTTATTTAATGCGTTGCATAAACTTAATATTATTTTAATTCCGCATTAATTAACTGAAGTACAAGTTACGCCAGCGTAGGGGTCATTAAATTATGTTCAATATCTGAATTTATTAATTAAAAAGACGGCCTGTTATAAGTTACATACTTTTTAATAATTGTAGAAATAAATTCAAACACATTGAAATAAAGAAGTCCTATCTATCTTATTAGACATTTGTTAGGTAAGCGGGTTCGATACAATATGACCATAATATTTGTCTAATTCAAAATACAGTTTCGAATGGGTTTAACAAATTCATACAGATATCAGTCCTATAAGTCCTATTCCAACCACTTGTTATGTTCACTTGACAAACGGTAATGCTTTGTTGGCACGGAAACCTAACCGTCCACTGCTCACGTGGAGAAATAACACAATCATATAAGGCCATGGTGCTTTTAAAGAAGAATAAAAGCTTTATAAATCTGCAATAACATTGAATTAACATTTTTTTTAAAACATAACTTCTAGTTATTGTTCTTATAAAACTATACATTTTATAACTTTAAGTCTTCCTTTTTAAAAAAATTACCTAGTAATCTGTGACGGACGCTGTCGATTGGCAATATATTAGAAGTGATATAAATATATTGATTAACACACGTCCCGTTTTTGCCATACGATGAACTGTCAAACACGTTCCTATTATAGTCCTTAATTCTCATAAGGACAGCATCGCCACTTAACATCAGATGGGATGGCGGTCAAACATTAACTTATGATAAGAAAAAAATAGTTTAGATCAATTTATATAAAAAAATGCATAGATCAATTTATATCTGGTGACTTTAGAAATTATCATAGTTGTGATAAATCTAAAATAACATGATTAAATACTATTAACATGATTGCGACTGAATCAGATTCTGTTTTTGTTCGTTATAAAAGTATCGCAAAATTCCAAGGGTCTCAAAGACCACGTAGCTACATTAAAGTGTTGTGTCTTTATGTTCCCACTGGAGCTGAGAATATGTTCGTACGAAGATGTATCTAGTGAATTACTTGCGAACTGCCGAGTGAATGGAGAACTTAATTTTACAGTTATAAACTTACAAATTTAATAAGAAGAGGGAATTTGCAGTCACTAATAAATTATCATTCATTCACATACAACCCGTTAACTGCGTTGAGGAACGCTTCATTATTTTTTTGAAAGAAATAATAATGATTTAAATAATAATACACTAGTACATACATAATATATTGTTGAAGTATATTATTATGTAAATATTTTTGATTAATATTTAAAATAATTTATTTAGTAATGTAAATTTCTTTATAAC
>DWPA01003331.1:0-14232 GCA_018251375.1 Calpodes ethlius
GGGTATACAGAACGCGAATGGAATACTAGCCATATTCGTTTCTTTTCAGTTGAATCGTGAAATATTGCACAAGAGTCTAAGTTACTGTAGAACTCCACGTAATGATTAATTCTTATCCATAAAAGAAGTCCATTTAGCAAAAACAATGGTGGGGAGATAGTTTAAAACCAGAAGACGGACATAGGGTACATTTAGTTGTAAAAATAAAGGTTTAAAAGGATGCAATAAGGAATGAAAGTTTATATGGAGAATGCGTTTTCTTCAGCAATTTATATGTGAACTTTTTCTTTTCCACCTATTTTGTCCACACTTAAAATAAAAACTTACCTTGCTTAACGTTAATGTCATTGATGTAAATTCGTATCTGATGGCCTGAGATCACGCGGACAAAGCCGCGGGCGGAAAGCTAGTTAATAATATTATGAAGTTAATTATGATAATCTTATTTGTAAAATTATCTTTTCGTGAAGGTTGCCTGGCTTACTATTATCTTAGTGTTTAAATCAACCACTGAACACTCGTCAAGTATCTGGAGTTGGAGAGGTACACATTTTTTCTGATACCTATAATATTACAAACTTTTTTGATACCTATAATGTTACAAATGTACAAGAGCGACGATAATCAGGTGGCTCGTCAGCTTATGTGACGACTATTGGCTTGGTTTGGAAACCACATCTCCCTCACATTACAATTGTTACATTACTTACATTACTGTCTTAAATATATATTGTAACGTTTAGTAGAAATAAAGAAATTGTAATTTGTATGGAGATGAAATAAAAAACTTTTTGATTTTTTATTTTTCTACTATATAAAAATTTATGTTTGTCTGTATGTCCTTTAAAGAATGGTAAACGATACATTTAATCATGTGATAATTTTTAACAAAGTTGTTGTGTATGAGCTCACAAAGTTTTGGTACGAGCAATTTTCGACAGGTGGCGCCACTGTCATTCCAATTGATGTTGGCGTAGCAACGCGCGCAGGGTTCAGCTAGTTAGTAATAAAAATCTTTATTATTATTAAAAATCGTGTATTTGCATTAAACATTGCTAATTCTCATTAACAATCGGCTATTTAAAACCTGAATAATAAAAAAGTAATTTGCAGTTTGAATAATGTATGCCAGTGTCACGATTAAAAATGACTTCTGCTGGCTTCGTTTGACGCAATTCTAGGTCTTTTTGAGCCCGGCTTTAATTTAGACATTTTTTATTAAGTACTGCCTTATTACAAATTTCACACTCCAAATACCAAGCTTTATAGAAGTTATACTTCTTTTATTGCGTTGAGGTAAAATGATGAGTGTAAGTTTTTAGGTCCTGCGCTCACACCGTCACGAAAAACCGACACTATAAAATTAGCTAAGCATGTCACGTCATTTTGACAGCTATCTAATATGATTTAATATCTAATTATGCTCAAATCATAATAACAAATTATTACATTTAATTTAATTTAATTAGATAATGCGTTATAATAAAACTTTCTTTAATTGTTTTAAGTAACTTTTTTTTTCTTTTGTGTCGTTTTCTCTAGAGACATAGGATAACGGGAAGAATAAAATTTTTTATAAAGATTTTCTATTCGTTACGCCAGAGAAGAATAAATTCTAACGTGCGTACACAAATACATATTTTTTGTATTCTACCTTTAGAAAGTGAAAAAGAAAGATAGCAGTAAGAAAAAAAAAACCTTTAGCATTTCTATTTCTTTTTGGTACATAATTTGTTTAGATATCCAATTAGTCACGGCGCAATGGTTATCACAGTATCCTAACCGCCATTCAAAGGGTTCTCGTTAAATTCCCAGTGAAGCGGAAATTTGAATGACGAGTTTAATTTTCTGTTCTCAGACTGAATGAAGTCTTGTCTTTGTATGTACTCGATGGCGGCCACGACACAGAGAATCCTATAGTGGAACTTTAGTGTCCAACATTATATTAATCTTCATCGTCATCATCACCATAAATATGTAAATGATCGATATGTGTACATTAATTTAAATGAAATTAACTTTTGTTATCTAATCTCTCATCTCAAAAACTGCTTAAATTATTTGAATACGATTTTCACTAATTTGTTTTTAATTAGGGTTCAAGTTAAGGTAAAGACTTATTCTTTGTGTTATCTTGAAGTGATCCTTAAGTAAAAAAAATATGTCAATTAAAAAAAAATACTTCCTATCATTTTCTTTTTTCAAAAAATTTTACTAAATCGAAGGTTAACCGAAACTAGAGCAGTTATTACATATAATTTTATTATCCTCGAAAAGCGTCGAAAATTTAGGATAAGGTTTATTAGGGCATAATAACAGACGAATACTACCAACCGGACGACTGCAAAGGACATACTTATTGACTCTTTAAGTAAAACAAAAAAACAAAAGACATCCAACACCTCATTAGTAGCTGAGCGCGCTCCACACCCCGCTACACAAAACCCATTCGCGGTACAAATAGGCGTGTCATGTGTAACTTTCCTATAAACAACAATCTATTAACCATTCTGTAGGACTCCATTACACAAACAAGACTCACGTTGCGTGCCCGCTCGATATGACATCGAAAAACGATGTACATTAATTTTTGTTACCCCGCTGTTATCCTGTTACATTGTTAGCCCGATCGGCCATTTTGATACGCCACAGACTATAAAAAGACGAGGGAACTTAACAATGCTTGTCCAATAGAGCGGAATATGGCATCAAATGTCAGTTGGAGTAGATATAGGGCGTGTGTGTCCTTCATTCCATCATCCTCAGCTCCAAGAGACCGTGCTGAGTAATGGATAAGATTATCGTGCAAGATTCTTCGTGGTTATATCATGGCCATGTTAATGTCTTAACACGTTAATTAGCGCGATAACACGATTACGGTATAACGCTATTTATGCGTGTAATTTTTTTTTTGCACTACCGTTTCAGAATGGTGATGATATATCATGGAAGAGAAGAAACGGTAAAAAATTTCGATTTACATGGTAGACAGAGATAGATATATCTTCTACAAGTACCAGGGTAGCATGCTCTAACAGAAGATCAATTTCAGATCGTAGCCCAAGTTTCGTAGCCTGCTCGACTGAATGTTTGAAATACTAAATAGAATTGAATTGCGATAGATTACCATGAAACAATATGGTTCATGATTAGTTGTTCCAAATTTAAAGGTTTTCTATAAACACACATATAGTAGTGTTGATTGCCAAAGTGACTTGAACGCCCAGCTCAAACCTAAAAACCGAAATTTTCCCTTTAATATAAGAAAGTGTTAAAGCCGGATATTTCAAATTTCCACGGGATAAAATATAAAGATGAAAAAGTTTTCACTTTTTAGTTGCCCTAGTTCCCTAACTGTAGTAATTACGAAAGACACGTTGAGCGCAGCTGTGAGTTGCTAATCTCGTATCTATGCGATTAGTGAAAACTATGAAGTAGGTACTCCTAATAGAAATATTTTATCTAAATTATCCAAACATAAATAAGGATTATAATGTTATATAAAGTTACATTTATTTAGTCTACATTGGTATAGTCGTATATTACTATTTTTTTGTCAAGTCTATAGCTTTATATAAAGTTAAAAATAAAAAGTGATTCCAATGAAGCATGTTAACGTCTAGTCACACGTGCCAAGTTCACATAGATTACATAAGTATATTTTCACTGCAACTTTTCATACAAGTGTAAAAGAAACTGAATTTTGAAAGAAATTGAATCATATGGCATTTTCGATAATTTGTCGCAATGCGGTCGCACGTGTGAACAGATGCTTATTTATCCACAATTTTTTCGTAAACAGAACATTTTCATTCTAAATTCAAACCTCACAATAAAACGACAATAAAATGCTATAGACCGCATAAGGGGTCTTGAAAGTATTCCGTATTTTTATTATTACCAATAAACACACCCAATACGAGTCTCATAAAACGCGTCGCAATATTTATTCCTTGGAAATGAAGAAATAACTTACGATTCATAACAATAAAAACAGTTTTTCTTCTAAGGCTAAAGTTCAAACATAATTACTTAGTCGCAAAAACATGTACACAGTACATTGAGGTTGCGCATAAAAATATATGTAACGTGACGTCTCGTAATAAACGTGACATTCGTAGAACACGGCAGAAGAATTAGGAGTAGTGACAGCGAGTGACATGACAGAAGCTAAAATAGCGGCGCTCACGTACTACTTTACATGTCAATGGCCTTATCAACTGTCAAATCTATAAATTGAATACCCAAATGAAAAAATCGCTTTCTTTAGGACTAAAATACGAACAGAGGTATACCAACTTAGGCACAGTTCATTTTTTATATAAAGGTGTGCAGAAAACTATTATATTTATACAATATACATTAAAAAAATATTAAATTAATAAAAATATATTACGCACACTACCATTCATTTGACACACACAAGCATAATATACACACGTTTCTCTTTTGTTTATGGTTAAAGTCAAACTGAAAAGAAATTAAAATAATAATTACTGTCAATATGAAGTCAGTAGATCGCATGCAGGGCAAATTTCTTTTACTATAAAACATATTAAGTAAACCCATAAGAGTAAGAGTTTATTATCTAATAACGTTTTAAACTAATATTTACCGTGGAAGCCGAAAATCCGACGAAAAAAGAAGGAAATTTAAGAAACGGAACATCATTCAACGTTAACGCGGGATTATCTTTGTTTTTTCACGAGACTTATCGGAACTGACGACTTGGTGGAAAATTCGCGTCGACTTCTTAGGCTTATCTTTTACGGCTTTATGAGTTAACTGGCTGCTCTCCTAAATTAATAATGTTACTTGTTTGTTTCAGTTTAATATAAAATTTTATAAAATGAATTGTTTCACGTAATCTGTTACAAGTTACTACAAAAATGAACAATCGTAACCTATAACTGTCCCATTGGTGGACTCGAATCACAATGTGAGTGGTACAGGCCGTAGTCCACCACGCTGGCCTAGTGCGGATTGAGCCTTCACACCCTTTCGATAACGCTATGGAGAACTCTCAGGTGTGCAGGTTTCTTCACGATGATTTTCTTCGCCGAAGCAAGTGATAATTAACTTGTAATACGGACTTAACTTTTTGTACATTAAAGGTGCATGCAGTATTTGAACTTAGTCCTTCGCGTTCGGGAAACCAGCGCTCGAAGCACTAGGCTATCACTGCCATCAAAGAGCCAAAATGAGCAATACAATAAGAATACTACTGTACATAAAATATAATATATAATTATGAATTATAAAACTCGTTATTACATAATTAAGATTTTAATCACGTAGTTAATATTAGATTTAACTTAAGAATAAAGAAGAAGGAAAAACTTAAACTTTCAGATGGCTCTCATGTAAATTGTTGGAAAATTTATTGCTCACACAGTGTCGGAGTATTAATGCTGTCCGGCGTCCTTCGTCATAGCTTAACGACTGCCTACTACACACCAACGATATTAATAATTACTGAGCTTGTAGGAATAATAATACCTAATAATAATAAATCTTTATTAGCTCTCACAAAGGTATACAGTTGGATACAAGTTATTTATTGGTAATGTTTAGTTCCTTACTTTGCGAGAGCCTGGCGCCTGATATTGGTTATAAAAAGTTTTTTAACCTGTGATACAGATGTGTCACAGGTTTCCATTGCCCTCCCGCGGAAAGATTTACAAATTTTATAGGTATAGAACTGAAATTTTCCTACTGAGACATATATTTCACATTCATGTAGTAGTTTACTTAGTATTTACTTGACTTAGGACTTCTTAGTTTCTAACGATAAAAGAAGATAAAAAAAATAAAAATAATAAAAATTTAAAAATAGAAAAAAACAAAATCTAAAGAATATTTGGTTTTCCCAGCAAGATAATCGTGTAAATGAGTGTATGTATATGGTTGTGTATGTATGTATGT
Source organism: Calpodes ethlius (assembly GCA_018251375.1). Lineage (NCBI taxonomy): Eukaryota > Metazoa > Arthropoda > Insecta > Lepidoptera > Hesperiidae > Calpodes > Calpodes ethlius. The sequence continues at coordinate 5,926 of DWPA01003331.1, forward strand.
ATGTGTGAGTGTGTGTATTTGTATGTGTTTGTGTGGTTATGTGTACGTGTATATAGATCTATGAAATGATAGTAATTAGTCTTTCGTTATTGGAGACATGGAACAAGTATGGAGGTGTCGTTTAGGAGGATGTACTAGATTTTCTGTGAGAATGAGACTCCATTAAATATGTTTCTGATGCACAGCCATATGGGAGGAAAAGTTCAACAATAGAATTACTTTATTTTTCTCAACCTCGCACATCTCCAGTGGAATTTCAGCCTAATAAACGTACCTACTAAAGCACGGAACTGTAAAGCCTTCGTCACAACCGCTTACCCATTCACCTCTGATTACAGTAACATTGCCTATCTCAGTCGTTCAATTACGACCCACACAAGCCTGCAGGGCATGACCGCGTAGAAATACAGTTTACACTCTCTTAAAAGCGTAATCAGACATGACTATCATAAGCCATAATGTTCATGTAATAAATATTTTAATATAACCCATAGCGGCATCCACAGAGAGCGCCCATAAACAGACTCACGAAACGCCTGATTAAAGTATATTGCTCATGATAAGTGCTGTATGAGAACAGTAATGCTTTCAATATCACGCTGGAACATAACTGTGTGGAAGGTTGTTTATATTTATAGAACGGCGTGTAATTTTATAGAGCGTTTTCTAGACTCAACTAAAGTCTGTTTTTATTTCCTGCGATAATATGTAATTTGGCAAGTGTTATTAAGGTAGACATGTTTTTTTTTTACATATTTGCTTTATCACTTAATTTTAAGATAATATCTTTTACAAATGTTAGTCGAAAAATGTAGACTTAATAAAAATTGGAATTTTTAATTTCTAGGTCTGGGTAAAGGGAATAATTTGCCTTTATTTTAATTACCTTGAAACTTAACTTGTAAATCAGAAAAAGTTTTTACCGATTGCGATTCGTAATATTTTAAATCTTAAAAATTTGTGACATACTAAAAGTTAAGTTACTCCGTTTGCCAGTTTCTAGATAACTGTGAAGTACAGTTATATTTTGATAAAGAAAGCTGTGGAAAACCTGTTCCATTCCTGACTGGAACCATTCTTGTAACAATTGAATACTTTCCTTCCGCATTCTAGATATTTTAAGGCCCAATTCTTTAGTAAAACGTACTAAAAAGCTACCAAAATCTCATCCGGACCTCCTTAGCGTCTACGAGTAAAAGCAATACATAAGTTGTATTACAGATCAATGTTAGAATATCTGGAATATACTTTTTCCTTAGATATTTTCAGTTCGAATCTTGAGATTATACATTTTTCTTATTTATCGTACAAAATAAATTAGTAGAATTAAAAACTAAAGACAATCTATTGAGAAACTCAAAAGGAAACTGGATGTAGATGTTCTCTTTTTGTCTGTTTATTTACCTATTATTAATTTAAAATACACTGGGACTTTCTGTAGCGAATTTATAACATCAAAGGATTTTCCTATCCTTCATAAAGAACATTTATTTATCCATAGATTTATTATTAGATATCTGTTCTTCCTTATCTACGCTCAGAATTTCTTATAAAGTAAGGGCGGTCATACAATGACTGCTCGAGCAGTTACCGGCTGAGCGACCTACACGACTTGCGAACGGTCGACGGCAGGATGGATTTTCGCCATGCAGTTGACGACTCGAAGCGGTCGTAATTGCTTGAGCAACCGTGTGTATGGTAGCAAATAATTGAGTAATAGTTCAACTCGCGGTCGCGGCTTCAAGCAGTCGGTCACAACTGCTTGAAACAGTCCGTGTGCGACTGGCCTTAGTTTAAGAGAAAAACAAATTAATCTAATAATACATTTACTTTGTTTCAGGTAAATATCTCTCATCTATGGAAAAAAAATACTAAATAGCCGTATCTTGTCAGTACAAGATACTCAAGAAGACTCAGTAGAGAGTAATTGTATAAGGTAAGTAAAGAACAATAATGTACATCATTTGAGTTTGAGCTACCCTACAGGGTTTCCTAGAAAATAAAGGATTTAGCAATGATCTACGTCTTTTCTTTTGTGTTGGCAGATTTTACCACCCACCCAAGAACCGAACATCACATGATGATATTAAAGTTTTTTGTCCGTTTCTAAAAAAGGAATGTGAAATATCAAAGGTCTCTATTTTATTCCCTTGCATTTTTATATGATAAAAATAGCAAACGATCTTTAAATGCCACCATCCCCTGCAGTTCATGGACACCTGTGACAAACCTCGCGAAATACTGTAGGAGGGACTGTTACTAGTTAGTAAATCCTATTAGTAATAAATTTTAATAAAATATCAGTTTATTATTACTCGTTATTGAAAGGATTGTGGAAGTTAAGACTATTAGTGTATGGAGATAGGTAGCTTTAGCTAGAATTAATATGGACCGTGGACGTTAGGTTTGAATATTATAATTTTATTATATAAAATTAGAAATCGTCAAATTAGTAATTGTTAATATCTTGTTCCACGCAAAGTTAGTCACAGCTGCCTTGATACCCCTAAAAATAAACGATCACCTCTTATATAAATGTAACCGCCCACCAGGAACAATTCAGACCGAATATCTCTAGTTCTGGAAATACCTTATAGTAATTGTTACAAGACAAAAATAGATGAGACAGTGGTATCTTCCAAAGTGACCAGGTTCATAGGTCCTACCACCACTGGATGTTCGGAATACGACACCTCTCAGACAATTAGTGCCACTGCAACTGTAACATCGCAAGATGTTAATGTGTATAGTTTAATCCTAAATAAATTCATTTATTTCCTTTGTAACTGCTACAACTATGAACAATGTTTCTTCTTTAATATTTTAAAGTATTTCCATCACAGTTTTGGTGGTAGAAACTGGAATTACCGCTTTCTTCTTTGACGGAGTAGTGCTGGTGAGGTTCCTTTCACAGTCTTCTAGGTTACTCCTAGTTTTTTTTAAGAAACATGAATGAGGGGAGGGTTAAAAGGTGACCACTGTAACCCGCTAGGTTAGTGCCAAAGAAGTCCCGGGTTGAAATCCTCAAGGAACTTTTATGTATTTTTAATAACATTACTAATCCGTAAAGCTGTCCCTTACTTTCTGAAAGTATCTATTACAAAGCTGGTTATATAACATTCTACTAAAGCCCCTTTCAGCAGTCATCCAGCAGATACAGGAAGGTTTAGAGCACACGGTACAACTTTCAAAATGCACATCTCATTTTAACACGTGGTTAATATCTCGTCGCTTTAAACGATCAATACATATTACTCACGGATACATTCAACGTGTGACTGCAATCAACTTTTGTTTCTAGGTCTAGGAGCTGACGTAACAAGATGGAACACATGATAATAAACGATCACGATCACCTATGGATATGAGAAATACTAGAGAAGTCACCAATGCAACGCTAGCCCTAATGGAGAATCTATACACAAACAAACGGAGAACGCACTAACCTTACACTGGAGAATCTACTTACAAACTTAACCTTACGCCTTTCTTGATAATCCCCATGACTTAGCACTTATAACCTAATATATATTCTCCGTTGTTCAACGCTCTGTATATAAAGCAGTATATAGATAATAAACTTTCTTACATACTCGTAGCTGTAATGAGATTCATACCAGCACTCCCCTCCGCCAACCTATTTTTAGCACTTTGCATACAAACCATTCAGCTTGAAGGTTTTATTTGTCGAGAGCCGGAACATGAATATTCACATAAAGAATAATTATTAATTTCAAAAATATTTCTGAAAACAATATTTCATTGTGAAATCACTTTACTACGTATATTTTGTACCACAAACCTACGTATGCGCTCGTTTTATTGTTGAACCGAATATTGAATGCAACTTCGTCCGCTTGTAAAAAAAGAACAGCAATAAAAAGGTTATCGAATACTTTCTAACTTTGTTTGCCAAGCGACGTTTTGTTGTTAAATACTTTCTTTAATTTTTCGGAAACATACAATGTTATGATCTTAACAAAAAACTATTTCCAAACTAAAAATCATACCATAAGGACGTTTCGTTGCTACAAATTTTAATCTTAAGTATTTAATGTAACTGTTATCATCAAAATGTAAATAAAAGTAAATAGTTCTAATTCAACTTATTGTAAATGGATTTGATTAATCCATAACATGTAACAACACATGTAACTAGTGAAGTTACAAAAAATCAAACAAGGCAAGTTAAATAAAAGAGTGAAAATGATGCAAACATCAATCACCGTGACAAATCACGTGATTGATTTGTATGAGGTTCCTTTAAAGAGTTTCTAGCTATCTTTGACGTTCAATCAATCGTTACATCCAATAACAAACGTGACCATTATAGAAACATTAGCGCGTGTCCGTTTATAACACGTGAATTCCTCGAATTCGGGCTATTAAGTGGCTCAATAATGGATGTATAACGTGAATAAAGTAGTTTAGTTTTACGGAATTTACTTAGGGGGTGAATCTATACTAATATCATATATGCACAAGTTTGTTTGTTTGTCCTTTTTTCACGGCGCAACGGAGCGTCGCGGTCGGTAGGGTATGATTTTTGGTTTAACGATAGTTGGGTGGACGACGAATACTATAGGCTACTTTTTACCGTAAAGGCAAACATCTCATTTTAGAAAGATCCATTACGATGTATGTTTAAACAAATTCAAAGAAGTGTTTAACAACAAAGCCTTGACTGGCAACCATTGATATAAATAAATTGACAACCTTTTTATTGCTGTTCTTTTCACATACACAAGCGGAGCCGCGGGCAACATGTAGTAGAACAATAGACATAATGGTTATATTATTATTAAATCATTAATATTATTACTGTTACCTATCCTAAGTAGCACGAAACCCTACTCGTAACTATTTTGATGCTGAGGTAACTTGTTATTCTTTGATACTTTTAACACGTGTACTGTATGAAATTTAAATAGTTATAGGTTTAAGCGAAACTCATCCGAAAAATTAAAGCTGAAACTCATCGAATGCACGTGAATAAAGAGAGAAAAATTAAACAAATTGAAAGATACGTGTTTAATCAAAAGCATAAAAATGCATGGACAGGTATCATGAATTCACGATAGTCTTATATCAATTTGATTCAATCAATTTTTGGATTTATTTCAACGATTTATAGTAGCAAATCCTGAAAGCCAAAAAATTCTTTGAAACACACAAAACAAAGTTGATAAAAATTTTGTTCATCGTATATTCCGCGAGCTTACACTGCAATAGCTGCAAAGTGAATCTATCTATTGATATATTACAGTCTATTCAGTGTTTTATAAAAATCAACGATTTGAATTGTAGCTATGGTTTAAACGTATCCCAATGGGAAATAGGCACAGGTTCCTACATAAATATTGGAGCTCGATGAGATAAATTTACATATCTTTGAACTCCCATTTCAGAATTGGCAGATATTTCCTTCTAAATCCGTCTCTAAAAACCAATAGAACAGTAAAACGCTAAATAAACGGTCATCGTTACGAACTGCTTAAATTAAACGAATTAAAAAATCAATTGTAGTTGGTAGGACCTATATATGGTTCGCCAAGGGAGGTAACGCCTCGCCTATTTCTGCCGCGTAATAATATATTTATATCAACTGGGTTCCGTTCTCGTAGCCAATGTAACAGACAACTAACAAGTCAGGGGACGTCCCATACTTCTTTTTCCGACACGTGAACCCTATGGGAGAACCTTTCTTCCGCAACGGTTATCGGTCCTTACTACTATTTGGCCAGCCCATAGCCACTTCAACCGATCTATTCTCTGAGCTGTGTCAATTATCATCGTTAGTCTTCGAATCTCTTTATTTTTGATACAATCACGTAGACGAATCACGAGAATAACTCACTGGGCAACTTAAAGCTAATATACACCTAACTTTGAAACAATTTAGGATTTGAACTGGTCAAAGTTTATAAAACTGCATCGCAGTTATAACTGCTACGAAACAACAATAAACAAGCATTGAGCATTAAGTTAAATTTTGTACTACTATATATTACTGTGATTATTAAAGATCAAATAAATAAAACAATACAACGACAGAAGAACGAGTGCACACGGCATTCCACTCCAACCGTACAATCAAATCTCACCTTCCTCATCTACTTTGATGAACAATGAGAGATTCAAAGAGCAAAACAATTCCGTGCTACGAATAACTCTGCCGTAGCGTTCCGTAGCTATCTACCGTTGAATCAGCCGACAGTAGGTCGCTTAATTAAGTTCGCTTCCCGCGCGGCGCAGCGGCGCGGTATGGCCGGAAGTATGCATACTAAACCCACTTGTACATAGATACGTGCAAGCGTATCAACACTGGTAGTCAATAGCTTGAATTTTGTTTGTCTACTGGACTTTGATTCTTGATGTGTTCAGTTTTTGTCATGTAGATAGCGTGTGAGACCTGACTGAATACATTAAAATTATTGATAACAAATGACAAACTAAGTATAAATAATCTAAAAGAAATAACTTCAGCCATATTTAGAGAATAGTTTGGTTACGATTCGTTAATTTCGTCAATATTTAAAGGAACGTTTTAATTGTTCTAAAATATCGGCACGAACTTTTCGGGCAATACAAAATTTTGTTTGTTTGTTTTTTCAATGACATAAAATCAACTGGTCCAGTATTTTTTTCTCATCTGTTTGGGAACAATTTTCTGTTTTTTTTTTGTATTGACGAGCTTTAGGGTTAGGAATAAGTAAATATTTGCGCAGTTCGCATGGAGTACAAATGAAACTTTTAAGAGAATAAACTTAGAGTTAATGTTGCATCACATTGACTCCATTTGTGAATCATAAGTATTGATACTAGTATGCATATTCACTTAGCAGTGATAGCTTAGAGGTTTGAACGTTGGTTTCCCAAACGTGAGGGTGTGAGTTCAAATCCTGCACGCACCTCTAATATTCAAAAAGTTATTTGCGTATTACAAGTAAATTATCATTTGCTTTGATTATAGACTTTTAATTTAACTAAGGCCAATACCCTTCACATTTTGTGAGGAGGCCCGAGCCCAGCCGTGGGATATTTATGGGTAGTGATGATGATGATATTCACTTCAATATATCATAGTTGTTGTTCGTAATGTGTAAATATTTCATAGGCTTTTAGAGACAACCTTGGTAAGATTAGAAAGTTGCCATATGTGGAAAAAAATGAACCCCGTTTTCTTTATATTTACTGGATTTTAATAGCCATTATTAGGAAAATCCCATCGAATTACATTCACACATTTCCACAATCTTGTGCGTGTCGACAATCGTAGTTACACGATATAATGAACACGAATATATTTTTTATGATTCACTTTATGCCAACATGAAATGAAGAAAGTAGGATCTAGGCATTTTAGTCTATTCATGTAATTTACTTAGTACATCTATGTATGTCTACGTATGTCTCTATTTAGCTTAGATGTTTCATCGTATTTCATTTCATCATACCGATGAGAACTTATTTAGAAATTCCAAACATTTTGAGGATGACCTACACTTTTGTATGGATGTTACTTTTATTGCCACCGTAATTATAACGACGACGATTTTGAGCTGCCTCTCCTCATTACCTCATGCAGAAATCATTGTTTCTAAGATTTCTGAAACTAAATATAATAAAAAAAATATAGGTACTAAATATTTTCGTTTTAAAAAGCGCCACGAATAAATATTAATAAATTGTTTCATTAGATAGTTGTAAAAAACTAATTACTAAAACATATTTCCATTATAAATTGTGACTTTGTGTTATAACAATATTAAGGAATATTCACATGAAGTCAGATAGACTTACGTTTCAATTTGAGTCATCTAAGTTCATAATTCAATGTTTCTCTACTTAAGTAACATTGGATTTCCGCTCATTTTCCCATTGCAATCGGTATTTCCTGTTGAAATGTCATACCGTCCATAGATCAAAGCAAAGACAAATTCGTTTTGTGAATCGAAGCGACCGGTTTCAAACGCTGGAATGTCCGTTGATTAAACAAGTTGGACGGGCTCAATCGCAATGTGAAATCCAATACCGCGTATGGATTGTTTACTTAATCATCAAGTAGCAGTTAAATGGAATTGTATCACGTCGTGGATTAATTTTCAATGACAGAACTATTACAAATTAGGTACCTATCGTCGATGAAGAATGGACCGTTTAATATTGCGAATATTCTCTCGCATCGCTGCAACCTCTAGGTCTATTCTAATGCTGATCTCAAACCCATAGTAGCAGAATATATATCGTAAACAGAAACCGACCGACCGGGATCTACTTTGCAGATTGATTATATTTTGAATAATA
>DWPA01003332.1:0-14229 GCA_018251375.1 Calpodes ethlius
AATCCAAGGCTGATAGGTGAGTTATGGCGGCGCCAGCCCATATATGACAACAGTACTCCACACATGGACGAACCTGTTTAAAATTAATTTGATTTGAACGACGCTAGATAGCACTGATACTAAATTAATTCGCGTTGTTACCTTTGTCCCTTGTTACTTTAAAAAAATGCATCTACGTAGGATGCGTTTGATTTGGTACAGATTAAGATTTCATAGAGATAAAATACAGATTTTTTTTCATAATATCCACTGGAAATACATTAGATTTATATTATAATTAGTTTCATCCATAAATTCAGCTTTAAACTATCTGAAATATTCGTGACGAACGTACTCCGAACAAACCTTGTTTAATCGTCTAGTGTTATTATATAGCGAAGTAAATACGCAAACCATTCTATATTAAAATGTTAACATGAAACCCAACTTAATTTACGTAATACTTAACATACATTTTGCTTAACGTTTACATTTGCAGGAGGCGTGTAATTAAGATATTATATGAAATTGTCATAATGCTAGTAATAGTCTCGCTAATGAAAATATTGTGCTGTTAGAGATATCCTCCCTCGCAATTGTAAGGCCCTTACCGTTGTATCTACGGCTGGAACGGTGCCATTTACATATTTTAATAAAATAATATCGCAACTGAATCGTAACTGAGAACTTGATTTAAGTTCTTACCGCGATGAATGTAAATTCGCCACCGCCGCTGCCGCAATTCCAGATTTCAATTCTGGAATTAATGGCAACCGTCGTGGACCGACGCTCTTCTAATATTTGCGTTACTTCCGGAGACTCTGTTAACGATGGATATTGAATAAATTAGTTCCAATGAGCTCGGATACCACTATCCATTGTCCGATCTCAACGTTAAATTCGAAACACCTACGACGGATCTATTGGGAGTCCCTTTATATCATACAATATCTGGTAGGCGGTTCACGGCGTCGCTTGGCCCTACTAAGCGTGCATTAATATTGTCAATAGTTGGAGTTAGTGGAAGTGAAGTACGTGTTCCGCCTGCCGCTATCTACGGCGCAGCTTGCGCGGTGAATTCGAATGGCTTCCCACACCGCGGCGCACCCGACCGGCTCCCACCTTGAGCCCCCACCCCGTAACGCCCCATAAACTCGCGTCTTAATTTTAACTTTATTTCTTACCGCTACTGTTCCAAGAAAATTAAGTGTGAACGTACCTCTAAATAAAGTTATGACGAAAATCGTAACATTATAAAGTGTTGTGTGTAATATAGGTACAATAATGTCGTAACTATAGATCCCTTACATCATTAAAATAAAAGAAAAAGTTTGAGAGACTTACTGTACATTTTTTCTTATATATTTTTCAGCTCATTAAATAAAGAAAGGTAAGAATCCCTCACAAGTAAAGATCTTATAAAGTTGTTATGAATGTTTGACGTATATATAATTTTATATATACCCAAAGTAAATTTTCCTGGAGTTTAATATAAACACACGTTACCTTTGTAGGTTTTTCGTATAGTAAATTTCTCTTTCTGCTTTTGGCACAGAAATGTGTGCCAATCTAATTTTAGATGTTATCCTGCTGCGCTATATATTATCTTGTTCTGGTTTTTCCTTGATATTCGCAGCAGTACTCGTCGCTATGAAACTATTTAAACGGATTGAAATCAGGGATTTTATTTGATTTATACGACGACGTTCCGAAGACGACGCTTCGACGTTCGAAACCTGCCGCAATCGTTGCACTGATCGAAACGTCGAGATGCATAAATTAAATAAAATCCGCGATTTCAATACGTTTCAATAGTTGCATTTTCCATCTATTGCATAAAATGATTATTCAAATATCGTACGAGATTGACTCGTTTGATTCGTTACTGCAAATTATTTGTTTGTCTTTGCTGTAATAATACTACGGTCAATTAATTTGTTCGTATGATTAGTGTCGACAAAATACATATCTTAATAACTTTGGTTGTTTGTATTAGAAAGGTTGTAGCTTTCTATCATGCGCCCAATTTTCCTCGTATAAAATATTTGCATTATAACATGGCGACGAATGTTAACCATATCCTCAAAAAAACAAATACATTGTGATATTTACACATCCTCAATTGATCTATTCAGTCTGTAGTTGCACAATCATTTATATACTAAATTTTATACGTATAAACATTTTAAAATGCAAATATAATAAATATTATTCATTTAAATATATTAAAAGAAAAAAATATTTATAATCATTTAATATAACAGGAATTTAGGGTGTCATATAATATCCATTTAATTTCTTTAGGGCGAGAGGAGTTAGCGAACTATTGTATTTAAATAGCATTTACATTATATGTAAAACAAAGGTCCTCTGGGAACTGTAAACAGGGAAAAGTGTTGCCTATTTGAATCCATCCAATTAATGTTGGCGTCCTAAAATGTTCGTTTCAGAGTAAATGTCTCTTATACATAATATCATGTAACTAAATGTTTCATAGGTATATGCACTAAACCTGTATTTTTCGCTTTATATTTTAGTCTAAAACTCATGATCATTACATTGCTCCTGAATTCATAATCTCACAATCAACGTCGAAGGTCTTTAAAAACAAATGTAATTTCTTCGATTCTTACAAAACGATGTTTCGCGATATAATAAGAACGTAAATATTAAATTTTATTGCAGATCATTTCTCTGGCCATCGTTCAATGTCGTGCAACATATTGAAGGTTCAAGGGATTTAGATAGCATTTCTTTTGGCGCCCCTTCAAATCCTGCCATTTGACTGTTCTCGTAAATCATGCATAGTGCGAGGTTGTATCAGGACGCTGGATTTCGTAGCTACAGTTTTTCTAAGTGAAATTTTCATGAAAATCCTTTCTTACATGTTTGTACTCAAAAAAACTGTAAAGGAAGACAAGTAGTAAAATATTTATCAGATCTATGTTACTTTTGTGTTATAGTTTATTTTAATATAACTGAGGTAAAAAAGAAAAAAGTCATGTCGCCCGCTTATACTGTGTGTACACAACCTAAAGCCCCGAACACCGCACAATAGCGATTATTGGGGCAATCGCAGGCGCCCTATGCCGTGCCCCAGACGAGCCCCGCGATGCAAATAAAATTCAGAGGAACCCAACGCCGGACAGCGATGCCCCTCGTTATTATTCGGCTCTCGCGGAATTGCTTTTATGTCCTTAATGGAAAAGTGAGATATTTACTTCGGGTTTTAAAGATATTTCATTTATATTTTTATACACATAAGTCATAGCTGACATTATTTATAACAATCGCTATCGTGCCATACATAACATACATATATACAGTGTAACAATATTACTGAATATAATAACATTCAATAATATCGCAAACAATTATTATATGCAATTAGCAATAGCCCGATTGTATAGAATGTAATTACAACTAGATAAGCAAATGTTATTGAGGTAAGTGGCTATAAATAACCCTTACTAGTTTCGCCAGTTGGTGCGAACTGCCCCTTTAATTATGAAAATGTATGCGGAGCACATGAAAGTTTGTGCAATTATGCCATAGCCGCCGCCACCCGTGCAGCGGCCAGCCACGTCCTTAACTACCGAGCGCTGGCTCTACACCACTATTCAATTACCTACAGCGTTCTACGAGAAATTTTCAAGATGGCCCCGTTACTATTCCGCATAAAATATGGCTACGGAGAGATCTTGTAATTTCATGCTCGTATCGCGTTAGGTACACTATTTCTACATGCTACGCTAGTTACTGTAGTAAAATTTGCTATTTGACCGATATTCAAAAGGTAAATCGATGACGCTTATGTCAACTTTTGTATTTTATAATGTACACACATTATGCAAAGTGATACACAAGTTATTTGAAACATTTATTTCAATAGATATCAATGGCTTTAATTTCTAAATTATATATTTCTAAATATAGACATTCAAAAACTTGATTTTTTTTAACTTCCCTTTTGGTGTCAAGATTTTTGCTTCTAGTGGTTTCCAGCATTAATTAGTACGCTGCTACATATGCAGCTAGTATTCAAAGCACGCGCCGACGCTCTAAAGAGATTTAAGCAAAAAGAAATAGTCGTGGGTATACAGAAATATAGGCTAATGCCAATGTGGAAAACATGCACATTCAAATAATTGCTTATCCGTTTGAACCAACGTTCGTGGAAACGCAATTAAAAGATATCGAACGAACTCCAAGTACGACTACAATTGCAATAATCTCGCAAAAGAAACACAATGAACAAACTGCCCATATCAACTCGGGGGCAAAGTGGTATATTATTTAGACAAGTCTAGGTCAATTATGCGCCCATAAATTTTTTAGTGTTGCGCACAAATTGTCGATTTGTACGATCTGACGGATGGTCTCAAGACTGGCGCCGGCAAATGAGCACACGATAAAATTATCGTTAGCGGTAACGACATGAATAAATGCAATAGGGTGGTTCGCATCCGCTACAGAGCAAGAGCAGCGAATAGCGAACCAGCATGAGATACTCCTCGGAATATTTGTGACGATTCCACATGCAATCAGACCGCACGTCTTTTCACTCGGATGCCATATTGTAGATACGCTACATCGCTCAACGTTGCATTTCAATGAGATTTTATTGCGGCGCGTTATAATATGTCACATACATATGGAAGTTATTCGTAGCAAGCACCGTTTAATACAAACCCGTAACGTTCACCAACGTCACCAATGGAATGTTCCGTTTATTTTCAGTTAATTTGAATTTGCTAAATAAACTTGTATTAGTTCTACTGTTCGCAGGCAATTTAGTTGAGGTTTTAAACGGCTATAGAACCATCCAAATAGCACTGACCTGCATCATTATTATTCCCCTAAACGCTACTATTGGCACGTCAAATTTCGAAAAGCTGTGGATCACCAATTGATGTAAATAGCACATGTAACTGTCGAATTAAAGCGCTTAAGTACCTTTGTGGTCCTGATCATTACCAAAATGTACGTAATGAGCTACGGCTACTATTATTTAAATACAGTATTCGCGTGTAATTACGGCACTCGCTCGCAAACCAGAACCCCGTTAACCATGCAATAAATATCTGCAAAACGGGCCCTAAATTATTGGTCGCATGAGGCCTAAAAATATTTTAGTAGATGGTTGTGCTTGAAAGCCTAAGTATTAGTATGTTTTCAAGTACGTAATCGATGGTTGTAAATAGTTAAAAATCATTATTATTACCCACAATAGAAGTATTAAAGTGTAAATGAAAAAATATAATTCACATACGTATAAATAGTAAACTTTTATGTCCTACTAGATTCAGTTTAAGTTATGAACTAAACACGGACAGATAATACTCCTTATATTTAATGATTACCATTACCTATCCATCCAACACCCACCCTCACGACACGTTGCCAGAAAAAAAACAAGTGAAGGACCTGGCATTATCTACCAACCAATCATTCATTATAGCCAAAACAATACAAAAATGTTTTATTACACATAGTAGTAGTTCCAGGTTATGAACCACGTAATAAAGGCTTTAATTTAAACAAAAGGGGTAATGTAGTACGTCCGCCCAAACTACTGTTTGCTTTGATTTATACCGGGCCGCTGGCGGGGCGTTGGAAGTTTTAAACGTCACGCATTTATGATGAATACTCGCAATTTTCTCGCGGGAGCACCGAGTTGATAGCTGTGACTCTGTGACACTGTCGTGTTTTATAACACGGCAGATACGTGTAATGAAGTTAAAAATATGTCACCTTAATGAGTCTGCCGCGTCGTGGACCTTAATAAATAACATTGCAATAACAAACATCATCTAATGACGTTTAATTAAGCCCTATACGTATTGTAAATCTATAGATACTAGCACAATCATTGATATACTTTTTATGTGGTCAATAGAATTATCCAAATTGATAACAAACTTTGTTCTCCAGTCTGATATAAGAAAAATATTAGTTTATAAGTCATTATTTATCGACTCATTCCGAACTATTTAGCTGAAATTTTAGCTTTAATGATCAAATATAATACTAGTCAAAGTTCAGTTATAAGAAACATTTTAATGCAACCTTAAAAACTGACAACATGCTTAAAAGGCGTTTAAAGTGTGTTATCATTGCATTCAGCTGTTATTCAAGCTTCTAAGAGTTCTGATAAAAATCCTTACTATTCACCCTCGTAGATTAGTCAAGTATGTGATGTAAGCTCGGTGTTCACTTGTCAGAGGGATTAGGGTCAGGACTGACTGAGGCGGCGGCAGCGAAAAGCAGTTTGATGGTCGCAAGGCCCACTGAGCGACGCGCCGACAAGCATCTATAAGCCGCACCTTAACAAAATAAATAAGAATTCCCGCGCAGATCCATGCGTCGCCGCCCGCCGCCGTTGTAGACGCCTCTGATTGTTTTAACCGCGTTATTCCAATCACTGTTATATATGGAAACACTTTAGAATTGAATTGAATTAGTCTCTTCGCCACCACTCCGTCGGTCGAGGCATACCCTAAGAGTCGATAGTCGTGTCGGTGTCGTGCCGTGTCACGTGATCACGCCGCGTCTTCTCGCCCCGCCCAACCCCGGGCCTGTAATCGCGTCGTCATCACGAGTAGGCTCGGCCCGTGTCGCTCCGCTACACTACTGCCATAAATCAGTCGACACCGTGTGATGGATGATACATTCACTACAAAAAAACTATATCTAATTTAGTCGCAGCCCCGCTCCCGTTATAGGGCAACCGTTTTGCCTATACTCTTTAGGATTGTTGTTCGTTATAAATGTTGTACTCGTAGTACAGAAAAATTATATTGATGATGATAAGGACTCGAGGGAAAAAAGGGTATGTTTTAAATAATCGTTATGAAACGTTAAATAAAAGCATCGACATAAAATAATTTGCGTTAAGACTAACTTGTTCCGAATTCGTTAGTCTATTCAAATACGTTATGTTGAAAAGCTGTCGTTTTCATTAAGGTGCTAAAAAGTTGAGATAGTCGACAACAAAGACCTAATAATTTCCCCCCGGGAGTGCTAGTTGCCCCGGTCCATCCGGTGTGCGCTGGAATCGAAGCGACCCGTGCCCTCCCGGCGCCTTGCGGGCGGCTCTAGCTAACTTTTATTATTTTTGTAGCGCTTGCGCTGTTTTTGTTATCGCAAATTGGTTCTACTACTCGGCTCCCCTTCTTTTGATAACTAGTCGTTAGTAGTTAAAACTATGGTTATAGTCAGATAGCGGAGCTTCAGGCTCGCTTGAAATACATAGCATTACTAAACTGGTTTAACAGTTGTTACACCTCAATATTATATCTTATAAGAAACTTAAATTTATATAAAAACAAAACAGTTAAAATCAAGCGTTAGTTTTATTTTTATTTGCCGTCTAAAATGCTATGAATATTTTTGAGTAATTGAAAATAGAGTAGCTAAATTATAGATACTCACTGAAAACGTTTAACAAAATCTAATTTCACGAACTTCTGTTTACTATTTTATTTATACTGTTTTGTATACCTAAAATTAGATTACAATGGACGCACTTAATGTCTCGTGGCTCTTATTATATTTTAAGAAAAATATATTATATTATTGTTGATTTTAGTTTAAAAAAATCATAATGTCAAGGATTATATTTGGATATTATTGCGTTGCTACAGCGATTGATGTTAAGGTAGGTTGTACGTTTGTGTTGAGTAAGCACACTCGTACGTCCAGCGGCAGGGACAGTGGCAAGGCAGCGGCCGACGTATTGAAAATGCACACCCGCTCGTTAAGCGCGGGCGGCGGTTGCGGTCCGACGCGTGACGTCACGTCCGAAGCGCTCGGCCGCCCTCATTAGCATACATTATATTCGCCATTACGCCCAGCACCGCTTGTGGCTTTTTGTAATATTTTTGATGATACACCCACGAGGACATAATAAATAATGCGATACAAGCGGCAGCTGCTGCTTGGCTTAACATTTAATTGGCTACGACCGGGCGTAATTGAAAGGGGTCAAGAAAAATAGTATGCTTGCTCTACACACACGTTCAAAGTCGTGAACAGCAACGCCAAGCGGTAAGACTGTGTCGTGCACATGCACGCCGCTTACTAACGCCCTCACGGGAAGGCTGTGGTATACAGCTTAATGTCTTTATTACTCTTGGCTATGGAATGAAATTTACTTTAATTTCAAATAGGTATAACAAATTCAAAAGTATTTATGAACGTATGCACTTGCGTTGAAGTGACTTTGAATGAATAGTTTTTTTATGTGTGCTCACTATTTTTTCTTGCATTTGTTAACTGATTTGCGTGATTGTTACTTTTATCAATCAACGATCTGCGCATGGGATATTTTGGGTGAATTTTAACGTAAATAATCTCTGTCATCGATGTCAAAACATACTTTTAAAAATTTGGTCTTATCTTTTGTCATGAACTTGTAATAAATAAATACTCTTTATAATAAAACAAGCAACGAAATAAGGGTTCCTGAAAGTGGTTTTCTGAAGATCCAAAATGTAATGCATCTTATATCTTTCTTTATAAATTTTTCCCTCTGGCCGATATATCTAAAAAAATCGTAGTCATTAGTTATAATAAATAGTTTTCTGAAAATGTTCTCGGTATTACAAAATCCGGTTAAACGAAACACAGTTATTACATATTGAGCAGTGTAATAAAAAGCTAGTAAATAATAAGTAACATGCGCTCGAACGCAATTTTTCGGGATACTGTTAATTTTTAATAAGCTGCCGTAATTGCGTAGCATGCCGTCGCGACACGTAAATCACTAGGCTGTCGGTCACCGAACGAAGCTAATATTTGCATATCGCGATTGATGCGAAGCAATCAATACTGCAAATAATGGCATTGTCATATAAAATCTACAAATACGATTGCACGTGGCTCTCGTTATTAACAATATTAATTGTTTCGATACGCCGGCAATAAATTTTAAATAATGTGATTGTTTTTGTATGGATCCTATATAAATTATCGACGATTACGACATATTGCGTATCGTGATTGTAGATATCGGTTTATTCACATATTGTTCTACGTTAAAAGCTTTATTAAAATATATAGTAACAGTAAATGTGTAACGGCGAAAATTTTCATTATTATTTTGGGAATTTAAATGTTGGCAGACTTTTTGCTGATACAACTGGTAGAACATTTTAACAAATTGTTTTTTAAATATCTACGTATTTCTATTTTCTGTGATAGTTTTGAAAATTATTACTGCTCGCAGGCAGTTTTATGTCAAATACGCGAAATAGAAAGAGATGCATTACGGTTTGTCTTTACCATTCGTCCTTTTTAAGTGAACCACCTTAAGTATCGCTTCTTGTTGGCTTTACTTTAAATGTAAATACGAAACTATATATGGAAAATAC
The DNA here is from genome assembly GCA_018251375.1 of Calpodes ethlius. Taxonomy (NCBI): domain Eukaryota; kingdom Metazoa; phylum Arthropoda; class Insecta; order Lepidoptera; family Hesperiidae; genus Calpodes; species Calpodes ethlius. Next base: position 9,354 of record DWPA01003332.1, read on the forward strand.
ATATGGACATTGTATTAAGAGAATAGTGAAAATAGTTTTTTGACGTTCATTGCTGCTGTGCAACAAATGAATAATTTTAACTTATAACTAATTACGAAGTCTATTTTAACCCATGCTCAAAACTAATATTATCGAGAGCCATCAATTAAGTATTGAAAACAATATTACACACACACTAAGTTATTTAAACAGACTAAGTACATGCATCCCTGACCAGGACTAAATCAAGATCTCCTTGCTGACTACATTCACATAAAGTGCCGACTAAAATTACTTCTGTATTCTATATTCAAATTATGAACTACTACCAATTAGAGAGTATATTGTACAGAAAGTTACTTGGGACAACAAAAGCACATTACGTGCGTGAACAGTTTAATTTCCGTCGCACTCGCTGAGCTCAAAATGAAACTTAACGTTTGCGTTAACGCGGCTCGAGCGTTGTTTCTCTGCACTCCTCGTCTAATACGGTATTGACATTGTACAGTAAAATCCATTTACTTTCTGTCTCACAATGATCTATAGCGTGTCTACATTATTAATAGCCTTCGGTAATCGTCGTTTTCCTTCGTTTTCTTAATAGAGAAACATGGAGGTAGGAGGTAGGTGAAAAGCATTAAAGAAACACGAAATGCATTTAATAGAATATATCCAAGCTTGCTGACTTTATTTTGCACTTATAGATGTTGGCCGATTCTAATACTTGAAGAAGAGTCATCCGATTGCACTAAGATACAAGGAAATACAGAACATAATTATCCTTTGTGCGCTAGGAAACAGAATGCTATATGATAATTATGCATACTACGGAAACATAATTTCAGTTGTTGCAATGCTAGGAATGAACATTGTCTATTATAACGTACTCTCTACATCTACAATTCAACTAACTGTGAACTGTCTACTGTGTGCTGAATAGCGTACTAAGTTTAATACTATAGATACATAGATACAGATACATCGTCTGCATCTGTGGAATAGATAGTGGATTGGTAATGCAAACCACAGCCCACACGTACTTAACATCAAGATTATAAACTCGATCATTAGTGTTTATACCATTTGTACGATGTAATTATAAAACTTACAAAACCTTTTACGATCAAATTACTCGGATGTTCAATAGCTTCCTCGTTTAAAACCTGCCTCATTACTGTGTACGTAACGTTGCCTTCGAAACAATATCATAAATATTTTTATAAGCGTCAGGATACGGAAGCAAAAGCAAACACCGCACAAAAGCGACGCAATCAAAATAACACATCGGCGGCGGTGCGCCGCGCCGTCCAAATTGCTATGTCAAAGTATTCTCGTCCTGATTGCTCCATTCTGTTCTGCTTTGCTCATGAGGCTGCGTTAGCTCTACAAAGTTAGCTCTTTTCAAGTGTCATCGATACAAGGAAATTGAATGCATTCTCGTTAAGGTTGAAATGATAATTTCTTTTCGAAATTATTCATTCGCGTAAATTGAAACGCGTGTATTTCATAAGTACTTTCTATTTATAGTATTTTAGATATTAAATGAAATTGAGTAACTTAAGAAGCTGTATTTAAGTGATATTTATAGTATTGCTTTCGAAACGTGTATTCAAGTATCTCTTTAAAAACATCCTTACGTCCCACATACTGTATAGTCGGATTCTAGAATTTATTTACTTGGTAATAACATCGCTACCTACAAGTTCTTGAAGTGACTCAGCTATGCCAGCTCCGAGTACGGCATATAATGAGGATTTATTTATCCGATGATTCTAACTTTATGCTGAAAAATGATGGTAATATTTTTACATTACCTTCACAGATGACTTTGTACGTGAGCCCGTACTCTAAAGGTTTTTTATCTTTGACTATTATTTACCTTTACAAATATAGTTGCTTAAAAATACGTACTAAATTTAAAGTAGACATCATGCAAGAAAGTTGTAGGACTATATAACTCACTCACTTCTAGCACGGTAAAGGTTTATGACGAATATATTTTTATATTCACCACCTGCTCTGCGTACTGCAAACTTCGTTACAAAAGATGTATGTATGCGAGCTGCACGTGACCACATTATGTGTGACAACGTTGTGTCGGCCAAAATTTTATTCTTTTGTCAATATAAAGGTGCGCTCGTGACTTTCGTCCCGTTTGGCTCGTTTTGATGGTTCGTTTGAGACAATCGAGAGAAATTACGCTCAATGATTTAATTGTACCTCGACGGGCACGTTGAATAACTATTTCCAGTTGTTAGATATTGGTTTCTATCGATAACTCTCAACTGTAGACCAATTCAACCAAAGTACTTCTGACGCTCACTTTGGTAAGTAATTACACTGGCAATCTGCATTGATAAGTGTAATGGAATGCGGTCCACACTTCGGATGTGAAGAGACATCGATGTCTTATAGTATACTAATGGTTTGCAACTATTACAGATGGCTTAGCGTGCCATTCGAACCACGGAGGCATGAAATTTACAATAGCACGGTCGATTGTCGACATTGTCCATTAGTAAGTTCTCCTGAATCGTACAACTAGCGACTAAATTGGAATTCGGCATGAATTCCTTTTTAAAATGCCACTGAAACAGTAATTTACTAGTACTACTACGTACTATTTTTATACACTTATAAATTTGTTAATTGGACGTCTGACACTATATACTGTTTTAATATACCATATATACTACACAAAACAGTTCTGTATTATTAGGAACATTGAATAAAAAAAAATGTGCGTGTATTAGTGTACACAAGTAAGAAGTGAAAATTTTTTATTGTTTATTTATCTAAATTAAATAATTGAATGTATTAGAAAAAAATAAATCCTTTGATTCTGCTAATCACTTTAGTATTGAAATATTGTAATTAAAAAATAATAATTTATAGTGATTGACAATTATCAAAATTTTAGTAAATCCAATTAAGCGGACATGCTATGCCTACTCTGCCGGAAAAAGTACTAATTCGTCCGGATTGAGCGTGAGAAGGTCAAGATGGCGCGTGACAAAAAAATGTGACGACAAATTTCTCTCATACGTCGATAAAAAAGTTTCACTTCAGCAATATGTTTACAAAATATACAACTAGAGTAAACAGCCCCTATAGAGAAATCGCGTTTCTATTCACGCTAACGCTTAGAATATATATGGTAATGACATTTGATACAGAAAACGTGTTATTTTCCTTATATTGTCGGAGCGTGAGTAGAAAAACAATTTTTCTTGATCCCTAGGCTTAGTAAAAAAATAAGTTAACACTAGTACTTTGGTAGTAATTCTGGTAGTCGATTCCTGAAAAATAGGTCTGTTTATAGTATCAGTTAGGCTTCCACAACCATTAAATTTGAGGAAAAACAAAAACGACGTCAAAAATCGAACATTAAAAAATGCATTTTTAAGGTTTATTTTTTTTACGCTTCAAAGGATTTTCTCTTTATCTGTTCTTACAAAAAGAATATATACATTCATATAGCGTTTTGAATATAGAACAATTAGTATCTAGACTTCCAATACAAGTAAACTCTTAATCTTGAGAATAGATAGAACTAGATTAGTAACTCTCATTTTAGACATTATTATAGGTGACATAAAATTCATTTTAAATTAGCAAAAAGCCAATTTTTTATCAGTATATTGCAATAATCACGCAGAACTAATATCCCTTGTATAACATCTCTTTTCATATATCTTCATTACCCTAAGTATGTCTTGATCATTTGATTATGGAACGATGTATTTCTTTTAGTAATTTTTAAGATTTTCACGTATTTAGAATTGAATCTCTCACTTCACTTGTATACTCATCTCACTATTGACTTGTACACTTTTGTCTTCCTTACGTGTAGCTGAACTGTTAATGGGGTCACCATTTTTGATTTAATCTGTAATTGTAATAAGATGGAGCGAGGTTTAGTTGTGAGAAATAGCTCGTAAAATTAGTAGGTGCAATCAGATTAATTCACGAATGCCTAAGTTATTTATTTATTTTAAATCAATTGACATATTAAAATATAGTAGGAAAAGGGATAAGTAAATGCTTAAACGCATTCCCTATAAGTCAAGATTAGATGGTTGTCAAACATATTTATCATATGTTAAGTATGAGAAATTTAGCAAATAAACAACTATAAAAATAACCAACTTTAAATATCAATGATATATGTAGTGCATACAGTACCTTGTTTTGGGGGTCACCATTTTAAAATTTCGTTAACTTTAATAATTAGTAGAGAAAGCACAGCACATTATATACAGTGTCAGCTACACACAATACATACTCTTTCACACACATACATAAACACGTACACACACAAAACATATGCGCGCATTTATGCGTGCGCACACGCATGACACATTCGCGTAACGATATGGCAATGAATTACCTCTCTTTGTACAAATGTAAGGGTTAGTTTAAGGCTTTTTTAAACTTATTAAAATTATATAAATTGCTCATTAGTCAAACTTGGTTATAACAATAATTTATTTGGTTAATTTATTACGAAGTGCGGTTGTTGGTGTAACGCGGTCGGTTTATTTTGATTCCATTTTTATGAATTACGCATATTCGTGTTCTATATCTAACGTGGAATATTATAACTGTGTATTCGGTTACAAACTTTAAATGGGAAAGGTACAGATTTTGTATAGGGATTCTCGAACTTAACTTAGTACAATAAGGTTTGTTTTCCATCAGAAATATGCGAGGTAATCTAATGTAGTGTCTCAAATCCATTAACAATTGAATGAAAGACAATTGAAATCGAACAAAATTCGACTATTTGTCGAACACTATGAAAGATAGAACAACACTATTCGAATAAAATTTGATTAATGGTCGAATAGTGTTGCCTTGTTTTAAATTATCATTGATTAAATCCTAAAGATGAATT
>DWPA01003333.1:0-14223 GCA_018251375.1 Calpodes ethlius
AAATAGTGACAAATTATTGTAAGTAGCTTGCACAGATAACTAATAGCCAAAGTACTTTTAACAATCCGTAAATGGTTTGCAATAGTGCTATGGTATTTTTTGATAATAGTCTAATCATGGATTAGTGAGGAAAAAAATTGTACCATTGATCAGTTCTAATGACAGAAAATAAGTTTTTTGCAAGTTACAACTTGTATCATAGATTTAATAATGTATACGAAGAGATTTTATTAAATTGTATTTTAAATCGTTGTTGTAATCGTCAAAAATACAATAAATGCTTATAGTATTAAAACAATACAAATACTAGGGCCCATAAAAGCAATTCCGTGCAAAGCACCACCATTAGAGCACGGCTATAAATTAACATTAAAATCTTTTTAAGCCCAAAACAGTAAGATAATTGTGAGTTTCGATAGGGCTACCCAACGTTCGTAGTGACGTACGAAAGAAACTTATGAAATAAAATAACTGTTTATTCACTGAAATTCATGACAAAGTAATTATAAATAAGAAGAATAAGATATAATTTCTTATATATAGCAAGAGCAGAAAATAAAAAGACGAGGTGCGCCGATGGAAGTAGTTATAAGATCAGGAGGTTGTTTAATAAAATATCTATTAATAGGTCATCTTTGGAAAAATACATTTTTTTTTTAATTTATTGACCTACAAGCTTTTGATAAGCCTAAGGGAGTATATTTTCATAGTTATATTTTTATCAATAAATATTTATATAAGAACTTCGTTCAGTACATTTTTTTAATTATAATATACCACAGACTGAAACATTTGATCCGAACTATAACGATACTAATAACATAATTACGTCTTTATTATATGACAAGTTAAGGAACGTTACATCCACATCTTAAGTGGTCACTGTAGGAATAGGAGGTGTTATATGTCATATTATTTGTCATATATAATATGTCATATGTCATAATTATGCCAAAGATTTCTTAGACACAAGATTGCCTAAAGCCTTTAAATTCCTTTACGAAAGAATAAAGAGTATAGTGCACTCTTTTCACCTTCAGTATATATTAACCTGTACCTATGGATGTACTGTTATACAATTCCAAGTTTCTCCTTTTGGAGATCGGCAGAAAGATAATATCTATAGTTGAAGTGATAGCCCTATAGTTTCAGCCGAACGGAAAACTACACAAAAGGCGGGCATTGCCAGCCCTCGCTTGAATTTCGAGACGCGTTTCCTCAACTCATTCCGGAGAGAATAACGCCTATACGCACGCTTCATTTGCGTAATTTGTAAAGAAAGGAAACAGCCATGACTGCTACGCAAACAAACAGTTTTAGCCTTAGGGGAGTTCCTGAGGTACATTTGAACGTCAGGGATGTGCGTGTATGAAATTGTTATAATGCTAAAATGTTTAACCTAATTAAACTATTATATTAAAATGTAAAAAATTCAAGAATACTCTGTGGTCACATTTGTTTATTTAATATTTATTCGTTTCACTAAATTTAATAATTTAGGGTACAAATGACGGATTTTATGTTTAACGCATTCTCTACCAGTTAACAGACATACCAATACAGAAATAAATACACAAGAGATGACAGACATGTGAGTTATTGATAATGATCCAAAAAATAAGCACATAGCCTTTTTTAAAACCTATTTGGAACTTGCAATTTTTGTTAGTTTGTTAGCATGTTCGTTTAGGTTAAATGTTACGGGCTGAATTAAAACTATCTCTTGTCATTCTATGAAGTTGAAATTGGTCATATTAGTTTAGTTCCGATGACAATGGATGTTTTTGAGAAGCATGAACTGAAACTACACCTACAGTTGGCTCTAGGTGAGAGAACTCCGCAAACGTGAACCCAAGTAATTAACGTTTTTGCAATATAAAAGCGTGTTTTTAGTTTTTTTTATTATGAATTATTTTGAATGTTAACATACTAACTTCATATATACGGTCTTCATATCTTTGGGAAGAAAGTTCCAAGTTCGGGCAACTTGAACAGTAAATGAGTTGGATACGAAGACCAGACCAGTGTAGCAGAATAGAAAAAAAGAAAGATTCTCTAGAGCAAAGCTGCCAATTATGGAAAGAAGCTACATAAGAAAACCTCACTATCATAAAGGTTTCAAGTGAATTGGGTCTTTATAGTTGAAATCATTATTGGACTATTATTTTTGGCATATATATTCGGAAACTAAACGACCGCAGTTTACCACACTATATTCTATAATACAAAATGTTTTACCTAAGTAAACAATTATATTAAAATAATCATATTAAAACTTATTACTTACATCAACTTATTATTTATTTAGTAAAATACCACCTATAATAGTTATATATGACGTTTTCTTAGTAATTATATAAGAAATTATAAATACATTTTTGACACTAAAAATTATTGCATGATTCAAAGCCAGACCCTTCTACGTTGGATATTAATGTTCAACCCGCTAGGGCGCTATAAAAGCGAAAGGTAATCAATATTAATGGATTAATCGTAAAACTGTCGGTAGCCCCTCAGATATCTATAAAGAAGTTTCCCTTTGTTATGCGTCTCTTTATGTCCTCTGTTCACCTTAAAACCTAAATGTAAGATTTCATTGTTGTACTTTATTACTTGCTGTCTTTACTAGAAAAGGGAATGGTGAAAGTTTTATCTTCACCTTGTTTATATCAAAACTATTGTTATAAAATATTCAAATTTTTATTTAAAAATAATACGAGAATGTTAGTAGGGGGACCTGGGGCATAACGATGTACCAGGTCAGAACTAAAAAGATATATCTTTCCTCAAATAATATTGTCCGGATATGGCAAAATAAAAGGAATCTAAATAATACAATCACCATCAACAGCACAAACTAGATCCTTAAGTAGGTACCTCGGACACGTCGTATGAGCCCAGCACTACATGGAACGTCTTGTTCTCCAAGGGTAAATGAAGGGCACGCGGTCACACGGTCCATCACCTACGCGTTGGACAGACCTTATAAAAGCAGCGACGCCAACGTCCATTGTTCAATCCTCGCGTGATGCCAAAGATAGGAACAGGTGGAGACGTATCGCATTGACTGCACTATTCAAAGACGGATCATCGTGAAACCGACCACAATCACGACCACTCAGTCAAGAGTGAATAACATTCATTTTCATTAAATTTCAAGGTCATATTTCAATACAAATATTACATACCTCGTTCTTTCCTGATTTCTCCCGCGCAAAGGACACATTTTGGAATATTAAACCCTTCACTTATACTTTACTTAAGTTTTGTGTCAAATACGCGAAATCGTAAAAAAAATATTTTATAGATTGTCTGTTCCATACACGTGTTTTAGATGAACGTCTTTTTGTATCGATTCTCGTTGGCGGTGTTTTAATTATGTGACATTCATGACAAAACAGTAATGTTACTAACCGATGTTGTAAATGGATATAGTAATGTTGTAATAAAAAAATTACTAAATAATTTATTTGACTTAATACAAGTTTCAGTTATACAACAGTTATTACTATTAGTGTCTAGATCATGAAAATTAACGATTGTTAGAATATTAGGAAGGCGAATAAATACTTTCAGGACTAAGCTGATTGCTACAGAGCTTAGCGACATGCAAAGAAAAACTTAACGCTCTTGCCTTGTCCGTTTTTAATTGGGTGCACTGATTAAAAATTCAATTATACACTTACAAACTTTACATAACCTAATCCCTTACTATGATATATATTTGTTTTGTATTAAGAACCTTTGTATTAAATATGCATATATACTAAGCAAATTAATAATAATAAAAAAAACAAAAAACACGTTTTTTCGTAATCCAATAAACAAAAAAAATGTAAATGTGTTGATGCTGGGGTCACAAAGCGGCTAAGTGGTGCATCTTTTTGATGTGGTCGCTGTGCGATCGCAGTTACAACAGAAACCGTATGAAAATAAAATAAAAATCACACAGAGTTCGGACGTGCATCATCCATCGTCGGTCATTACAAGCTTGTAAAACATCTCGCCCGACGTTATTATAACAGGTTTATATGTCAAACCAATAAATATTCACAGTTTATACTACACTCATAGTACTATTACGTTTAGCGAGATAAGCCTTGCACATAATATGTAAGTGTTCACCAGACATTAGGTACTTAGGACATGTAAGAGGCCGGTGCTCAAACTATGATGACAGGGCAATTCGATGCAATGTTCTGAGGGACTCCGTGTACATTTGGCAAACAGCGCCTCCTTAATGGATATTCTAATCGCACCAGATACAGAGCACGCTTATACTGTGGATCAATAACTGTTGTAGGAGCTTATTAGAAGACGACGATATATGATATGTGCTTGCAGAGATGTTAGCCAGGATATATTACTAAATGCCTTCGTTGAATTTGCAATTCGAGTCTAATTGCAATTTCAATGAAACTTTGAAGTAGTACTTCGTTGAAATTTTTCAAAACTGTCTTAGTTCCCATTACAATGCATTCTTATAATAAGCTTGTCTTGATATTATAATCAGAGTTAGCTCCAGATGCGAAAACTACGTTAATGGTGAACAACAAACTTCAATAAAAGCGTGTTTTTAAAGTTAAGAATATTTGAAATATTGAATCCTCACAAGTGATGCTCAGGTTCAAATTCTACTTGCTCTTGGGATTATATGACTCCGTAATATAATTAGCTGTGGCCCTGCTTTTAAAGCCAGGGGTTCTGAGTCAAAACTCGGTCAGGGCAAATAGCTATTTATGTAATAAAATGTATGTTTCTAGATAGTTGTTAATAATATGTTATCTTGCCTTTAACAAGATACCTAGTATTTGGATCTAGCTATGAAGTGAACTTGGAAAAATGTAACACCGGCAAATTAATTAGAATATCTCTCTACAACCCACAGAAATAAGTAATATTAAGAAAAGGCGTTAACAACAAGAAACGGGAGCCCACCTTATACTTAATATAATCCGCTGATGGTTACCAGCACCATATTACGGGAAATTCCATATAACCTATCTTGAGAGATGTCAGTACTTCCGAGACCTAATTACAAAAGTTTCAAGGTCATCATGCTGACCATCTTATACCAATTTACCGTCGTATACCAGTCCGAAATTTATTCTTTAAATACCCTTAAAACATTACAAAGTATACTTCCTTGCGAAGTCCTTCAGCAAATTTGTAATTAATTTCTAATAGATATGTCGGAGGGACATCCTGGTGGCCGTTATTTTCAGATATTATGTGGACTTGTTGCGGGTATCGTGCAAATAAAACGCAATGTTGTTATTATGGGAACACTTTATTCCGATATTGAGACACAATTATCTTTGAAATTTAAATTATTGAACTAACGAAGCGGAGGGATAGTTCCGTGTGTTGCCACGTCGAGCGTCTCATCACAAGTGTGCCTGATCGTGCCACGCATAACTCTGCCAAGGCGCGCCGGAAGATAAGTAGTCTTTTGGCGCCATTCCGTTCATTGACAGTCGACCGTTAGCCACATAGTCATTTTGTGCCTTCTATTCGTACCACAGATACATAACAATGAACAGCTTCAAGCTCGAATTTGCACAGACATATTTATACGGCTGGTGGTATGACCATTTCCTAATTCTATCACGACTATACAATATTACTACCTTTACCTACATATAACTATTTATCATTCTATACATTTCAGGAAAGGCACCTTGTTAGGCATTGTACGTCGGCTTGTTAACAATAATTGATGAATAATTAGTTTGAGCCTCGCTCTACCTCGTTATGACGCCTCCTTCTCAATTTACATTTAATTTATTGAAGAATATTAAATATTTTACACGTGCTACGTAATATACAAACAATAAATGTATGCGACAGCTCCGACGCGCGACTGAAGCGAAATTCCTCACGTATATACTTAACCCGATTGTATTTCTAAATGGATATTTATAGATATTTTTTGTTTTAAATGTTGCCCACGTCTTCACTCGCATTTGATAATAGAACAGAAATAAAAAGGTTGTCGATTCCTTTATACCTTACTTTCTTTAATTTCACTGAAATATTCATCGTAATGGATTTTTTCACGGAAGAGAGATATATTTTCGCGGGAACAAGTAGCCTATGACAGTCTTTATCATCCGAACTATCTCTAGGCACCGCCCTGTTAGTTAAATACGGGTTTTAAATGTTATCAAAACAATTAATTCTAAATATTGTAAGTTAAGTTTACTATCCATAGCCATATCTAATTCTTGGTGGCCACAGTGGCCACATTGGTTTTAATTGTGAAGCAAACACTTATTCATATCAAATAAATTGAGATTTATTTAGGAATTTTCTGAAAGTCCCCTTTTGAAAAGTAATAAAAATTTAAACGATTATAATATCAATTAGTAACTTTAATTTCTCCAAGGGTTATGAAGCATATAAAGCGCATATAATGTGCTTTTGGGCGTTTATTAGGCTTTTATGTAGAAAGCAAATAGAAAGTGCCTCCGAGTAGTCCCCTGTTCATCACTAGCCTCTTGTTGAGCTGTCCCGAAGACAAATCACTCGGTCCTGCCGTCCCACAATTAATATGCCGTAATTAGGACGTATGCCTGTGACACTTCGCTAATTGACTGTCAAAAGTTGACAAATATACAAGTGGGATCCTCTTTTATTCGATAGTGAACTTGGGCACTATTATTACGATTAACTCATGCAGTAGAGGCCCTTTATAAATTTATAATACTTTTTTCATTTTATTTCTTATTTCTTGATGTCGTTCAGTTACTGCGCAATATTATTAGATTTTGCGATGGATTGGTATCTATCTAGTTCTCAGTCCAAGCCAACGTCTTATTCATAGTTTCTTGATTCTTCATGCGGTTTTATTTTGCAAAATTAATATTTTTTTATCTCGATGTCATGGAGGTTTGGATATAAATATCTATCAAAGGATACTTTTTAAACCTAGTCGGACCTACCGATTTATATAATTTAATCCTTGATTAAAATACACAAAACTTTATAACTCTGTAATTAAAGTCTGAGCAAAGCTGTGAATCATCAACTGATCTGATAAGCATAATTCTCTCGTTATAATTAAATAGAAATATTATTTTAATCCATCCTAAAACCCAAGCAGAGGATTCTAGGCGTTCAGAGCGCTCAAATTTCCAATAGCCGAACAATCTTAAGACACATTAAAATTCGGAATACTTGGGAAATTTTTCGCGAAGTTCCCCAAAGACCGTCGGCAATTACTGCGTTATCTCCAATGCGAATTTCTGAGCGACTTTAAATAGCTATCATTTTCCCGGTGGATTCGGCAAACCTAAATGTTTCAGCTGAAGTACCTAAACGGCTCAGTTAAAGGGCATTACGGTTACTGCCATGTTTGTGCTTGCCTCTTGTCATTCCACTGCGCCATTTGCCGCGATTAAAAAGTCAATGCTGGAAAGTTTAGTGTAACGTTTCCCCTTCGTTTTTCTGGTATTAAGTTTGAAGTTGTTACGAAGAATAGGGAAAACCGACAAAAGACTTTAAGAGGCAAATTGTCACAGTAATTACGCTATCATGGGCCTTTTACAGGAAAATGTTTACCGGTAACACTAAGTAAACCCGTGATAAACTTTGTTTAATAGCTAAGGTTAATTAGTTGAAAATAGGGCAAATTTCCTGCTAATTTATGAAAATTAAGAGCATACAAACACTTGAGTCAAAGTAGTGGTCGCAAATGACGAGGTTTGCTGATAGTATAACGTTGTGGAACGACCTATTTCGAATTTTACTAGGGTTGTACTCTGTTTCTTCGTCAAACACTATGACTTTTTTCCTTCGAGATTTTTTTTTTCTTTTTATTAAAATGTATGCCCAGCTTCAATCCATTAGTTCGAAGTTTAATAAATCTAATGTATATGACATAACACTACTAAATTTCAAATTGATAAAGAAAGATATTTAAGAACCAGATAACCCCTTCCTCAAACAAATTTTCTCACCATAATCTAGGGTTGATCAATAGTCGATGTAAACATACCTTAACTCGCTTAATGTATGTATTCGAATAAGCATTTAGTTTGTTTGAATTAAGTAACTACAATTAAAGTATTTACTGCAGTTACACCCCTTACTCTATTCCTACTTTTAAATAAACACGTAATGAGTTTTAAGAAGCAAATCGAAGTGAAGTTATATTATATTTTGATTACAAATAAATCTAACGTAAACATTAAAACATGTGTCTTTAATTATATGCTACAACGGCGTACTTCGTGATCAACGTGAATTAAATTGTGAACCTAATTATATAAAAATATTAAGGTGTTAAAACTTTTTGGATATAAATATTTAAGTCCAGCGATAAAAGAATTCCGAGTGTTATTCAGCCCTAAATCACGTATTAGCCCGCGTTTCATATTCATAAAGTGAGCCCATGTTTGCTACACTTTAGTTCGGGTTGAAGAAACGGATTAGCTGCTCATTGCTCGGTTTGTCAAACATTACGAAGTGAATAAGTTTTTATTAAACTGGTTTATACCTTTCCAATCTTTCGTGTTCTATATACTTCGGCCATTACAGGATCAAAAAAACAAAGGAATGTTTGTCTGTCTTTAAAAAAGAGACAGAAGTTCACAATGAAACGACATGGTCAGAAAAGTAAAGAAAACGAACAACGAAGACATTTAAAACACTAATTTAATCTACTTGGTTTCATAATTACGTAGGGACAATAAGATGTCGTAATCACTATTGTGCAAAAACAACTTTTTAAGGGGCCAAATAAAAAAATCCTTCCAATATAAACGTCAAGGAGTTTGTATATATATTTATACCCATAGATAACGATGCAACGTTGCACTGCTATAGACCTCCAGATCCTAGAGATCCTACAGATCTCCGAAATAGTTTTTATTTCGATTGTATTTTACGTTCCTCTTGGATGTTTTTGACTTTTTCTTTTTGAAAGATCTTAGCGATCTATCTAACAGCCTCTGAAAGTCCACTGCTGGACAAAGGCCGCCCCTAATTTGCGTCACTTAGACCGGTCCCGAGCCTTCTGAATCCAGCGGATGCCGGCTGCTTTTTTCAGATTGCCAAAAAGATGGAAATATAATCAACCAGGTGGCCCACATCCAGGATTGTATTATGGTACTGAAAATAATTTCCCTTTGTTAACCATTATACATATGTAGTTACAGTGAAGTAAATTGAATTATAATGTTAATGTTTTATGAAATTTTGTTGTGTAAAACCACTCATCCGCGAACGATTTTGCAGACGAAACCTAGTGAAATATAAAATAAACTATTTCGCTACTGGCAGTTAATAATAATATATTATAATCGTATTAAAATCATTTACATTAACTAATTACACAGTGTAATGAACGAAAGTATTAATACAAATATGTCCTCGATACGTCCCAATTCTGAAGCTCTGACGTCTCTATTTACTCAAACTCGAAACGTTAGGATGAGAAAAATCAATTTATCTCCTGATATTGTTTGTTGTTTGTGTTGGCAACGGTTTAGTATCGGAACGTTTAAAAATGGAATTGGTTGTGGGAGCTAATGTACCTGACAGCGTTTCTTGATCCGGTCTCGCGACGCTTGGTCAACATAATCTTCGGCGGTGCTCTTAAGCCCAAAGATTTGTAATCATACAGAAGATACACTCGATAATATTTTTAATATTAAGTTTTTTTTTTCTTCTACCTCAAAAAAATCCTCCCATGCGTTTATAGTCACACGCTGTGGTTCTATATTTGTATGTATCCTAAAAAATGTATTTACCATTTTGTGGGCAAAGTACATAAGAATTCACTACATTCTAATACTGATTGCCTCTGAGCTAAGCCGCTTAAGCCGCTTAAGCAGCTAAGCGAGTTAAGCGGCTTACGCAGTCAGACGGGCTAACAGACAGGCAGACATGATAAAATTATAAAATTTCTGTTCTGAATAAAAACTGTCACAAAATAGAGGGTCAGTTTATGGTCTAGTATTAATACTATTAACGTAATGGTACTGCCGGAAACTGAAGTTGAACATCTCATTTAAATGAACAGTCCCCGCTGATGCTATATTTACTCCATTCGAACCATTAACCAAACAAATTACTTTACAAAGAAGTCAATAAGTATAGGTGTATCTTCATCTCAGTTGAAACGTATAAAACCGTAACTCTCTAATCTTTTCACAAAATAAAACCCCTACTTACTCTAATGAGTTTTACTAGTTCACGACTAAACCGTGCGTTGGAAGATCTTATGTCAATCAAAGGCATCCGACGAGACTTGACGTCTGTTATCTAATGTCACAACTACATCTGCGTCCGACAGTTTAACCCCATATTGTAGGCAAGCCAATTTAACACATTAATTTTATGGCATTCATTAAGACGTATTCGAGCATTCCCGTTAACACTAACCTTAACGCAGGTATGGAGGGAGATAATGATAACAATAAGTATAACCGTGATAACGAAAGGGGCTGAATGCAACTTCCGAAGCAAAGTTACATTCTACTCAGCTGATTAATAGACTCAGCAATCTGGAGATTGGTTAACTCGATAGATCATTCACGAATGGCACAAACCATCGGGCTATAAGCGCATCGGACTATAGAGACCTATAGCTGTCATTTGTCACGGAAGTGATCACTTCATCCTTAAACGCAAACACTGTAGTTCAGCTGTTCCCACCGGACACTCGATGAATTGATTGATTCCAACCTATGAGAGATCGACCGCATATTCGATACTGCACAATACACGTCTTTAGAATCGAGAAATAATTTAGTAAGTATTGAAAAGCTAGCGTAGGAGCCATTTAGTAAGAAGAACGTTACTGTCGTACTCTGTAATATTTATTCATTACACTGTTCTAATAATCATTTAAATTTAAATGAACTTTTAGAAAAAATATTACATATACATTGGACGTACTGTGTTTATTGTCTCATGTCCATGCCGCAATTGCGTTAATGTTGGTGTCGACGGCAACGCCTTAATTGCTTGGCTTCATTAATGGAGTTCTAAACAAATTTTGCTCTCCTCGTTAGTAATTACATTAATTACTCGTCAATTTGTGTGACAATGAACACGTTAACTAGCGCCCTAAACTGTTGTCTACATCTGCTTGGTATCATTGTTAATTAACGTGTTAAGATGAAGATGTGGCAGAGACATAATCGAGTAGTATGTATATTAAAACATACTCATACTATCCAAATACCAGCCTTGGGGAGAAGTGGGTTATGTGGGACTCCGGGGAACACCCGTCTACCCACTAAAAACCACTGGGTTTTCCTAAATGTCATCGTGATGGGGCTTCGAGAAACAGCGTAGCCTTAACTATCGAGACTCATCACAACCCATGGACAACAGCAAGCAACTTCATTCAAATGACAAGTATTACAAAGAATAATGTTAAGTACAGGTTTAAAAAGATATGCCGATGGGTTTCATTCCCTGTTTCTTTTGGATAATACTCATTTTCTTTAATTAAAATTTGTTATTATAATAAATGTAACAAATTTAATCTTATTTTGATTTTCACATTTTTAACTGAGAAAAATAAAAGGAATTTACTCAAACATCACAATTGAAAGTGTGTTTTCTGAACACAATTTGAAATCTTTGACCGACAAGTAAAACCGACAAGAACGTCTGACTTATTCCCGGAAGTACTCGTTTGGAATAAGTAAACAACCAACAAGTAATATAGTCGTAATTCTCATTTTTATTTCACTGAGTAATAAGTGATGTATGTCTTCTGTTTTGGACATCATTTCGCTATGAAGGTTATCAAGATCATGACACGGTTTGAGCAAGACAGTCCCATTTTTAATTTGTTTTGCTGTCCATAAAGATATAAAAAGTGCTGTTATAATTTAGAACCCGAAGCACGCTTGCCGGTGGGATTTAAGCATACAGATAATCCAAATATACAATTTTTACAGTTAGCTTTCTCATCTTATTGGGCTGTGTAAAACTCAGGTCAACCATGATGATAGTCATGCAAAGTTTTGATGGTATTTAAAACTCTACACATTTTTAAGATACCACCAACGCGCCTTTGAACATTTACCATCACAGGTACTCGTTTACCGCCTGTAAAATAAAAAATAAATTAAAAAGCTGAATCCAACAGTACTTTTATCCATCAAACTAAAGAGCATCACAAATCCCACCGTTCAGTTCGTACCACTGAAGAAATTGAATATTTTTAATAATACTTAATGCTTCCGTATTCCCTTCTCTATTCACTCGCGGAAAATACTCGGTGAAAGCGAATGATTGACTTCATTAATCTTCGACTCATGTTGATCGAGTAAACCCTTCAGTTCCTTTTGAAATTCAAAGATGTTTGAGGACTAGAGACTGTCTATCAAACGTCGAATATTTTATAAGAGTTGAAACTTTATAACTAACTTGTAATATAGATAGAGAAGGCCTTTTGAAGAAAAACCATCATTTAACTTGGTATATATTAAAATATATAACATTTTGTTTGAATTGACATTTGAAAGCACTGGTTAGGATTAAATTGCTTTTGGCCATAGCGGTCTTTACAGCTTCACTAGACACCTGTCCGCCTTGAGGTAAGCCAAGAGCCAACCTAGTCTACTTAGACAGTTATTCAGAAATCTAGAATTAACTATTTATTGCGTCATTGTTTTTCGGTATTTGTAATATATATAGGTGAGTCAGTTTAATAATAAGGATGAGATTAATAAAATTGTTAAATCTCAAAAGGGGTGGTGTTGATATAAAGTTTACGAACGTGTATTTTAATGAAATATTGAAATGTAAAATTGTAACTGTTCAACCATTTTAATTATCTGGAATTTAATACCCTGTACCACACATAAACAATAACTTAATTAAACAAACTAAGGCCGTCAGTTGTGGGTCCAACCTAAGGTGTGTTTACACACCCCAAATTGTAATTAGAACCCGTCTATCAAGTTTGAAGGGTGTCGTCCCACGGTCGATCATCAATTTTCTGTGTACAGGGTACAGGCCAATCTATCGTATGCTAAATATTAATTGGTAACCCCAACATCGGCCTTATAACTACCGACAACATTCGTGATAATCCTCGGGTTACGATCAAAATGGTTTTTCGCTCGGATAACAAATTAGTAGTAGTAGGTACGTTTAAGTTTTCATGTACCTATAGTCATGTGTTATTGTAGTGTAGTTATTAAATTTGAAAATATCTACTCGGATGTTCAAAGACTTTAGATCCAGACACACACATGATTATAATTGAGAAGACTAAACGTTACCTTGTCAAAGTTTCTACAGATATTTAAGAAAAACTTACAGAGTACTTATTAATACACGTAATAGACATAGATAATAGAAATAAAGTTTTTGGATCTTTTTTCTGTTCATCAGATTATCCGTGCGTTTCTATCCAGTAATAAAGCGGTAAAGTCTAACCACTTCTCTTCTTTCTTGGGTGTCTACATATAGTTGATGCCCTTAATGTTGCTGGTTTCCTGGGCTGCAGTAGTATCAAGTAGCAGGAAATAAGATTCAGAGTACATCACTCAAACTGAAAATAGTGCTGCTCCCGAAATGGGCACTTTAATTTTAATTAGCTCCTATGAGAAAATAAATAAGAACAAGTTATGAATACATACAACAATATGCTACATATAACAATATGATACGTTATTTGGGGAAGACACATATTTTTTTATAAAACTAAATATAATAGTATAATCTCAGAATGTTTATTTTACTTTAGTAAAATCGTAATCCCATCAAAAATTTTATGTGAAATAAGAGCCGAGTAGAAAATTAAAAATGTTATGCGTCGTTGTCAACTTCGCCGATAAATTTATTGAGATCTATATAGGTGTCAAGTTTGTAGATCCTAAAATTTTAATTACAAGCACATACAACAATGTAAAGTAAATTTCTTTAACAATTTCTTGCTAATGCCACAATGAATGTTACTTAATAGGTAGGTAATATATGTAAGTTCTTAAACTTTAACTGACAGTTATTTACACAATAAATTTATTTCACTTAGGTAATAATATAAGGTCAAATTTTATCTTGACTAATAATTTCTACGTTTATGACAATTACCAAGTGTCTAAGTTATTTGAAAGTGGGTAAGGTTAGATATAACTCATTTAGTGAGAGTTTTTTTTTATTATTTACTCTATCATACCCCCGCAGTAGGATTCCCTGTGTCGCGGGTGGCATGGACAACACAAATAACACGTCACTAACACCCATGAC
>DWPA01003334.1:0-14223 GCA_018251375.1 Calpodes ethlius
ATTTGTTACTTAATATTTTAACTAGATTTTTTAGTCGATTTAATAATTATTTTTATAGTTTTTTTTTTATTTTAATATTTTACATGAGCACTAGAATTTGACCAAAATTTAGAAAAGCTTCCCTTTTGGCTCATATCAATAAGCCGGGCCATTGCTTCATATTATAAAAAGTACTAAATCAATTTTGATGAAATATTTACTGTTTCCTAAATTAAGTTAACTTTAAACCATTAAAAATAGAATAGTTGCTATTCGATAACTATTTATGGACCAATTATTGGGCAAAGAAAGAAACATATCCACTGATAATTATTAATCATTTGGATAAGTACCTATGTATTTTAAATGTTACAATTAAGACACAATATCCCGTTTTTACTCTAAAGGTTTTAAACTTAATCACCCAGGAATAACTTTGAGGTTGGTACAAAATCTACTGACCTTATTCACGCAACGAAATAAGTGACAATTTATGTTATATTGTCATAGCCAGTTGCAGGAACGAACTATAAATATTATAACGTATACAGTTCTATAACGAATATTAGTAAATTATACATATTAATAACTACTTTACATTATAATTCTTTATCAAATCGTTGAACGAAAAATTTTTTTTATTTTATTTCTACTCTAATTATAATTCACTTATTTCGCGACAATATTTACTTAAATGAACAACCTCGTGCTGGCTTAAATAATATTATACTGTCAGAGTATCAAATCATTCATTAGTATGAATAAGTTGTAATTGATGCCATGTATCGTCTCAGCTGTGCAAGTAGGTAGGCCACACAATAGGTGGCCAGTGCGAGGAGCGCCGTACCGTAACTGGGGCAGTCCTCGGCCAGGCCGGTGTAATTGTCGCCATTAAGCATTTAATAGATTTGCTGATTGGCCTGTCAACAATAGGTCTTGTGAAGGTTGAGTGTCTCCACTCGATTGTACTTGTCGCTTAGTAAAAAATGTTTGTTAAGTACAAGTTGGGGTTTAGGGGACTCGATGTCAAATATACTTGTGTTAGTCATGCATTCTTCGTCCTGATTTAGGTTTTTAATAACCGATGATACTTCTAAGCATAATATTAAAAAGTAAGTTTTATAATAGATAAATATGTTACGCTACAAGATTTTTTTTTAATATTTTAATAATATAGTTGATACACATAAGGATACTTTTAGTTATTAATATATAGGATATATAGTAGTTATAGATAATATATAAATTACATGTATTTCGAAAACTACGGTCCGCCTAGAAACTGATGTGTAGTTTGACGGATTAGTGTTTGAATATTTGTTTTTTTTTTTATTTGTAAATAAAATTAATAAAAATGGTGATAGGGATAGCAAACGAGCTTGCATTGCCTCTATCCCTTGCCGTCTGTATATCTGTGACTAAACTCGAATAGGACTGTAGATCGGTAGTGAGTCCTGTTACTAGAATATGTTAATGTTTTTTTTATTATTTTAAAATACACACCTACGAGTACTTCGATTTTACGTGGCCTATATAAAAGTGATGTACCTTTCTATCTCAATAAGTACTGTATATTTATTTCTGTAACATTATAAATATATATATATAAAATTTACGTCTCCTTAGTTATAATTCATAGATAGGGTAAACTTTGTTAGGAAATCAACACAAGGAAAAATAAATGCTCTGAATTCGTGACATTAAAATCTAAATTCTGGGCACGTGATAAAGCGCAAAATGTCAAGATATTTGCCGTTTTCCCACCAGTCTGTTACCTCTATGGCACAACAGATGTTTATTTGCATCACCCATTCAATAGAAGTGGTAAGCATGTCCATTTACCGGTTAATAATTCCACTGTCCATTTTTATATGGATAAAATATAAACATAAATAGGTTTGAGCAACTACGGCAACTATATTCTGCAATAAAAACTGTTATACCTGCTTCGAATTACAAGTGCCTACATATTCTTTCGGAAGCCATACATGAACGATTTATTAATAATTGTAACAATTTTCGCTGGCAGTTGACACCGTTGCAATCGAACGAGATCTCCGACCCTTCACATGCGGCCGGCGACTACAAATTTATTTTGACGGGTAAAATCGCGCATAAGGCTGAAATAATGAGGCGATGCGCGTGGAAAAACATCATTAGAATTAGGTATTTATTTATTTAGGTATTACGCGACTCGAAGAAAATGAAGTAAATGTATAGGTGGATTTTCCTTGCGGACCATGTCGTTACCTTATAGCGTATCTCTAGTGGAATCACAACTAATTTGACCCAGAGAACCAGCGCTTCTTTTAATGTACCTCCCCATACTCCTACTAGTACCAAAAAACTTAAAATACATCCAAACAAAAGACGAAGTAATGCGAATACCAAATATTAATCGCTGTGACTTATCAATCACTGTTGGCTAGTGTAATAAAGATGAGGACTGAGTACGAAGGTCGCAAGAGCCAGCTGAGAGCGTTGCTTCGCGGAAAACCACATTCCTGCAACCGAGTAGGGTCGCGACGACCCTGGCTGGCTACTGGTTTATATGTAGCCAGCTACCTCCACGTACTAGGCCAGCCGAGTGTCCGGACTTAGGTACCTATTTCTCGATAATAGGCATAGAATCATTAATAAATGAATATGTTATTTATCACTAACTTATTCTCTTATTACCTATTTATAGTTTCGAGGTTGTGCAAACTTAATCGTATTTCTCATGTCAACTAATATTATACTTATCAATTCTAGTACAATGACGTCAAAGTAATATTTTCTCCATATTTATATTATATTAGATCAATCCGCCCTCGTCCATGTTTAAGCAATAGTGTAATAAAATAACAATATATAAGCCACTGTTGAATGTACAATATGTTGAGTTTTATCAACTTTTAGAATATAATTATATTATTCTGTTGACACGAAACGTGTAACGTTATCTCAATCGAAAGATATCTACAGAATCTATGCTATGTCCAAGTATCAAACACCACAAAACCGGATAGCAGTATTTCAAATTTAAATTAACGGATTAACTAATAAAGTACACGATACCGTTAAAAGGTTAGACTCCATGGAATAAAACACCATAGAAAATCAACTCACCGACCAATGAATTAAAATAATCCGACGCAGGTTCTGCGACGAGTTTTGCCCGCGATTTTTGCACTAAAATCACGTCAAACTGCACAAAACTTAAACTATAAGTTACAGCACTATTTTAAAAATGCACCGTATCACTTATTTAGCACTTCACGTATTCCGAATAGCCACTAATTCAAAAACATCGATACGCATTCACGTAAAGAGTTTTGAACGTGACAAACTTCGATTGTTTATCGAACGTCTTTCTTTGACTACGTTCACCGAGACACTAACGCCAAAACCGTCCGAGCGTCGCGGCCGCAGGTGGAACTAACCGGTAATCTAACCAGTAACCTGCGCGATTGCAACTATGTAAGGTCAGCAAATTAATTTGCATTGATAGAACGACGGATACGCATATCGGTTTATATATTTTAATGATTATTTACATTGTGGATTATCATTTAAATATTTTATTGGAAATCATTTACATTGCATCCAGTAAGTGACATGTGTCTTAAATACTTGAATATTCTAAAGTACTATGAAATAGTTGTCTAGCGTTGATAATCCATGATTAAGACCATTAATTGCTTACTACTTATTATTTTAAGCCCGTTTAAAAATAGTCTTAAAGAACCTTAACATATTATTAGTGACCAAAATAAAATGTATTATTATTAATAATTTATTATTTAAAAAATGTAGACACATCTGAAGATATTTAGAAAACGGTTGATAAAAGACAAAGTTCTGACTTTAAAAATTTAAATCAAATCTAAAACTTTCACAGTTTTTGAAGTGTGTTAAATACCAAATATGAAGTTTTAATTATTCTTAAAATAAATGAGTGCAAAAACAAGAAAAAAAGAAAAGTAAATAAAGCCATTAAATGCTTGTTAACACTTCTTGATCTAACCACAAAAAATAAATGAGCACCAAATCAAATCATAGTCGATGCTTTTTACTGCAGATTTTTTGTACAACCAGACTCACTTTCTTGTTTAACCGTCGAGTGTAGGTCAGTACAATACTTTTAAAGACATGTACCTGTTAAATTACTTTAATAACAGGATCAATATACATTTACATATACATATTCTAGCTGGTTGGAATGTTTTTTTTATCAATGTAATTTTTTATCAGAACTTTTAATTAAGTTACGTAAATTTGATTTGATTTCAGGGTTGTAAAGGCAGTTAACAAGCAATGCGTTGGTTGACCACAGAATAAAAAAACTAACGACAATGGCATTATGAATGTCCGTGAACGACGGTGTTCAGTTTCCATACCCGTTTGCTAGCTATTAACATAGGAAAATAATACATGTGAGACCAATTTTGGTTTTATTGACATCCTACAACAGTATTCAAAAGGACTTGATTGCTCAGAAGCCTTTGATAATCACTGTTTAATGCAAATTAAAAGACGTGTGCAGAGTCTGCCAAAATGGTAATGACATTAGAATTGATGGCCTCAAATACTTTTTCTATCTATGCATCCAAATTGAACATTAGTTTATTATGAGAATAATTAAGGCGAATACCTTAATTTTGTAAATCAAATATTTTTTACCCGTTATTTGCTTTAGCAGTTAGATCAATTATTTGAGGTCTTCTGGCTACGGGACCTCAATGCTGAAGCAAAAAATCATAAAATATCTGAATATTTAACAATCCCATTTGCTTGGGGGCCGTCAACTAATTTTAATTCAAGGACAGTCTAAGGCAAAGTACGTCACAATACTTTAGCACTGATGTATGCATTAAATGAAGTATACAAATAAAATATTATTGCCTATAGTTTTTATATTATACTACTTCAGTTACTACCATATTTAGATTAGTAGAACAGCTATCCTTTTGTTAAGGAATCATTCAAGCAAGACTAAAAAGTATACGCACCTGTTTGCGTGGAATGTAAATTTTGTGAAAAACAAATTTAGTACATTTTGTTTTGAGAGTATTAAATATATTATCAAAGTAGTGTCTATACTGTTGAACTTGGGTGAGGAACCGTACGGTTTTATTACGATAAATCTACTATATTTTAACATGTAGAAAAAAATATAAATAAAACTTAAAAAAAAACGTTTTAAATAAAGATTACAATTTATTTCTGATAAGAACGTTAATTACTTTCAAATTACTGTCATATTTCTGTACTTTTTAAAAATCTATCGCAGTATGTATCTAATAAATCAAAGAAAATAGATTAGCCATCTATAACTTACAATTATAGTGTATTTCCAAATTATTTGCTGACGTTACCTAAAACGTCTGTTTGTTTTGTCATCTGCCTGGTGCATTTTGAGTCGCGGGTCTGTGGCCAAGAGGTAGGTGCTATTGTTCCAAGACAGGTAAAACGGACTTTAGCGAACAGCAGGTAACAGGTGTTTTAAAAGAAAAAATTCTCCCCTAGTTACTTTTTACTGAAATATAATGTATTAATGTCTACCAGGTGTATGGTCTGTATGCAACTGTTGTAACTTGCAAAATAAAATATTTACTTTAAAAAATGGGCCGAATGTATAGTAAATAAAGGTATAATGTTCGCGTAATTTTATTGAAAAATTCAATGTAGTGGTACAGTACAGTTTGATGTATTTTTTTGTCTGTCTAATTGTGTTTAAGCATGACATGAAAGAAATAAACAAGCCGTAACGAAATGTCAAATCAGCCTTTAAATTAGGATTTCTGGTTGCACAATAAACGCCTAAAGTTGATAATTGCAACTTGATTAAATTAAAGAATCGATAACATTAATGTCGTCATTATGTTGTGTCGCTGAACAGATTTATGTACTTACCTGGTTGTTAAAGACACGGCGGGGGACTTACCTTTATAATTAGAAGACAGCTATTTTATTTTTCATCTCGATAAACAAATCCTTATTTCCCTACCTTTGGTCCAAGTAAGCAAAATTTAATTATTGAAGTTAGTTTAAATAAATATTTTAATTGCAATGGAAAGAAGTTAAAACAAAGCGTGGTTTATTCTGTGGTGGTATTAATGTTGTGATTGGGCTTACTTATCTGTAGGTTTTTATAATTGTCACACATAAATGAACAATATATAATAAAAACGAAAAAAAAAACTAAATATAGTAATTAAGAGAAAGTCTCAATCAATTAGGAATGCATTATATATTTTGGAGGCTAGATAGTTTATATACATACTGCACGGTCATGAATGGTTCGCTTTCCTTCTGAGACTAAATGTAGAACCAATTAACATGTACAGATGTGTTGTACGTTCTGCTGACGCCGTCGACGGCCAGTTTTTATAACTCGTTCCAGATATTATCTTCCACCTGTTGAATACTTCACTACACTGCCTGCCCTAGGCTGTCTGTATTGATCGTATGTAAAAAATAGATTAACACAATTTATTTATTTAGCACTTTCAAAAGCCAAGTCTTAGGCTAAGTTGAACTAGAATTTCTTTTTTGTATCCGAAATAGATATATTACCAACGCTTTTAAGTAATAGTTCTTTCTTTTCTTTATATCGGTCGGTGTTTATTATCATGATTGATCCGAAAAAATAGTACAGGTTCCAGAATACATCCCTGAGGGATGCCACAGTAAAATTTGTAGTTTCCACTGAAACAACCGCCTGTTTCAACCATTTGTTTTATCAGCAAAGCCAATAAATGCCCATATCTGGATATAGATGGTGGGCGTATTCAGCATCCGAAACTCACTAGGCACGTAGTGGAAGGTATACAAAATCTACCGCCAGGGGAGGGGCAAGAAGCGCAGATGCCTCCCTATGGTCTATATATTACGTTATAGATAAATATCTGTTCCGGGTCATACATATATTACATCGTGTGCAAAGTATCAATACAAAATGTAGTCAAGCTTCCCTATATAAACCGATATCGTAAAGCGACACATTGCTATTCTCGGACCGTACGAGAGCCGAGTCGCTCGGGGCTGCATTGTTTGTTCCTCTCGCGTTACGGTGGCAACATTTTGATTTGAATTATACTTATATATTGTTATATTTTATGAGAACAAACACGGTTTAGTAGGGATTTAGTATTATTCCTCAAATAATTATTGGTTGGGTTAACATTCAAATCACACGGGTTAAGTCGTAAGAAGTAGCCATTTCTCCTGCCCAGTGGTAGCTTTCACGTGAGGATAATACTGCATATATTTCGTTACCACCGCTCGTCGTGTTCTGATTGAGTTCTAATACTCTAACTTGTGATGTTCTCTTTTCTTTCTTGGACTGCAAAGCATCGGTAAAGTGTTTGGTGTTACTGATGTCCAGTAGCAACGGTGATCACCCTAGGTGGCTCGTTTGGAAGCAGCTTCTATACAAAAAACATTGTCAAAAAGGATTATTCTAAAGGACAAGCTTGCAAATAACTTGCAATTAAACTATACGCATGGTGACAAGTATGTGTCACTTTTCGCATACATGCGAAGATTTTAAGATTTCGCCGGACGTATCCAGATTGTCCATAATCAGTTTTTTTACCTGAAGGGTAATCCTCATATTCTTATATTTCATTAAATATTTAATTCCATAATGTCTGTTGCTCTAGCACTATGTATAAATGCAACGAGCGTAATAAATAAGAACATTGTACAAATGACGGTACTTTCTCCCAGGCATATAGAATTCAAGGCGGAAGGAGATGAAAGAGAAGAAAGATAATGATTTAAGCTACCACAACCACCAATCCTCACTTGACCAGCGTGCTGTACTATGACCTGTACCCTCACATTGTGTGAGAAGACCCGAACCAGCAGTGGGACAGTAATGGGTTGTGATTGAAGCTACTACAATAGGCATCATGTTTTGTCTAGAACCTAACGTCCTCTACGAATACCCGAGGAAGGTGTATAGCGATAGGGATGTGCCATTCCATAACTCGATGTACCTCCAGCATGGTCACAGTACAGTGCATTAAAATGCGACACGGTGCCGTACTGCCGTGTGACGAGTGATGGAAAGTGCCGAACAATCGGCTGTTATTGGAAAACATAATTATTATTAATGTTATGACTCTCGTTTCTATTACGCAGCTATATTCGGTTTTATTGCTCATGGGGCCGCTTATAGCTAAGTTGGTTTCGGTTATGCGCGGAGGTATGTCACACCCTCATAGTCCCATTCTAGGATTTCCTGGGTCATGGGTGCTATGGACAACATACAGAGACAAGTACATACCCAAACCGTTAACAGAAATGTATATCTTCATCTTTTAAATCTGTCTCGCTTGAATTCACACCCAGGACCTTTATCGCAGTAGTACAGCAAGATACTGAGCTAAAAGTTTATAAGTTTTTCTTTACTAGGAAATAAGAACAAGGGCATATCTAGTAGTACTTCTCTTCATTTATGATCCTCAGAATATCAGAGACTGCTATACCATCCTAGGTAATTACCTCTTAAATTTGAAGACTTTAGCTTTTACAGTCAGTTACAAAAGTTGTTCATTAAAGGGTCATTACAGAATGAAGGCATTAGCGCTAACGTATAAGTTGCTCAAACCAACTTTAGGATTACTGTGCATATAAAAATTCGATTTAATTACCAGTTTTATACTTCGTTATAATTTGTTTAATGATTCATTAAAATGGTTTTTCCGTGCAATGATTTAATGAAACACTTCTTTTTAAGTAGTGTTAAATATGTAAAGTTCGTTTCTGCAAATGGCTGTTAGTTGGAGAGCTGTACATTAAGTATTAATTAATCTGTAGTAGCACCGTAAGTACCTGACTAGAATGTTATTAGTAATAGAAGACAACTACCGCTCACGTTGTTGAAACTTGTTCAAACAAACATGGAGTGTTTTTAATTTTGTTCTACCGTGTTTTTAAATTTGGAATGAAAATTGAAGTACGATATAGTTTGAGTTGTGAAAAAAAATGTATATATCAGGTCTGTGTATATATTTTCATTCGCGTTTTTGTTATAAACGTTACAATCTTTATGGACTCTTTAATATCTTCTTCAGAAAAACCATGACGTAAATGACGCTAAGTAGTCAGTGACATCTGGTTTGACAGTACCTCCTTACATTATTTCTATTCTCTTTATTCTTGGTCGGCAATACATCGGTGATGCTTTTGGTGCGACGCCGTCCATGGCAAATGTTGACTACTTGCGGACAAGATCCCACTGCTCATTTGTCGGCTATTGACATAAAAATAATCGCCTCATGTTTAACTCAATACCAAATACCGTAACATATAACGCAGTATATAAATTACATAATATAAAAAATTGTAAATTATATTCAAAAAAAGCTAACCTAACCAATTTTTTTCGTGTTAAACATAGTCTTTTTTGGTTCGAAAGTTTCGATTTTCGAATTTTTTGGAGATTATTATATTTGACCCCAAAACTAAGCTAATACATCAGAGCTCCAGGGACTTTACACAGGGGATTACGACAAAAGAAACGGTAAATTAAATTAAACAAAATGTTTGACGGTTGATAACACTCAAAAAACTAACCATACATGAGGACCTCCGGGTACAGTTTCTTAAATCGAAGTTCCGTTGTGTTGATTCTGTATCCTTTATATATATAAACGCACCAAAAACTGTCGTGTCATGTCGTCATAGTATTACAAATTGCAAATGAAATTAATAGCAGTTTCAGCTGTTTGTTATTTTGTAATCGCAGTCGTTACTTCCGCCAACTTGACATAACTTTCCATTTCTATGATATCACTGATAATGTAATATGAATTGAGTAAGTGAACGAAATTAATCATTATATTTATTGAATTAGATAGTTTCGGAATTAGCATGCGTAGGTTGTCGTATCTGTGGCTCCAAAAATGGAGACAGTTACGTATTCAACGTTTTAGTCATCGGTGGTTTAATGAGGATAATTATAGGACGACTTGCTGAATACCTGTGCTTTATACAATTGTAAATGGGTTTCTATGAACGAAAATTTTATATCTGGTTAGTATATTTTAGATATACAGGTAAACAAAGATTTTTCTGATATTTGTAGGTTCTAGTCTTGCTAAATAAGTCTAGAAACAAAATGAGACAGTTAAAGCTGCTTTTGTTTCTCCAGCATGTCTTAGGATCTGTCCTAACCCCTTATAAGCCGGCTGAAGTGGCAATGGGCTTGCCATATAGTAAGAAGGACCGATAATTGGTTGGGAAGAAAGGTCCTTGAAGGGCTTCCACGTCTCGGAAAAAGAAGTGTATGTCATCCCGCAACCAGATGGACTGACGACCCGAAGAAGACAGCAGGTATTCGCTGGATTCAGAAGGCTCAGGACCGGTCTGAGTAGCGCAAATTAGGGGAGGCCTAGATCCTAGCCCCACAAGTACGTCTTCTGAACCTCGGGTTACCGAAGCAAAACTACCTGGTTTTTTCTTTTGGAGGAAGCTGAAGATGATATGCATGCTTGTTGGGGTTCTTTATCTGCTGGGTTATTTTTTATGTCTATCGTGAAATTATTGAACGTATTTCAATGGTGGAATTGGAAGTCAGTAAGGATGTTGGTTTTCTATTCATGTTTCTATATAAATATATATATCCTTGGGTGTTATTGATGTCTGTGCAGTTAGCACTTTCCATTAAGATAGCGTGTCAGCTTGTTGGTTATTGACAAGAAAGTTTTCTCTCCAGGAGGCCCATCCAGTCTTTCATCTAGTAAAGTCAATCGTCGTTCCAACCTTTCTATTTCATTTCATAACTTTCTCATACATATGACGCAAAGCATACGAAGGCCCGCGGCAGGGAATGTACCTGATTGCTTTATAAAGATCGTGTCGACGTCAATACACGTATGACCTTCGGTGACCTTTCTGTTGTTTCTTTAATGTCATCTCACGTTTATATTATTGCTGTTCTCTAACGTCACAGCAGTGAAAGAAATGTGAAATGATACGCGTGAACATTAGTCATAATTTTTTTACTACTTACGTGCCGCAAAAGGTTGAGAAGCTCTCTTCGTAATTTCTGTCTGGCCTTGTTCTTTGAGATGTCTGAGGAAGTATCTGTGGTTTCAGCCAATTAACACCGTGGGGTGTACACTACAAGGCCTCCCGTTATAATTAATGAGACTTAAAATATGTTTCACGCGGGCTAATAACAAATGCTGGAGGGATTAGTGGGCAACCCGATTTAGAAGCTTTTATGATTCTCCAAAGCTTCCGGAGTGTTTCAACGATTATTATCTAACGGTAATTATGTGACGATAATAACTAGAACCGACGTGTTAATGTTCCTTTAAATTTATTTTCGCAGGACTAGAAATACCTACTTGTTACTTTAACTTACCTACCTAATAACAAGATGTATTTTGATTTCCCGTTTTTTCTCGTAAAATCGAATTATTGTTTTGTAATTATGCTGTTTTTATGGTAATTTACAAACCT
Organism: Calpodes ethlius; assembly: GCA_018251375.1. NCBI lineage: Eukaryota > Metazoa > Arthropoda > Insecta > Lepidoptera > Hesperiidae > Calpodes > Calpodes ethlius. The sequence continues at coordinate 11,443 of DWPA01003334.1, forward strand.
TTAAGGTTAAATAGGTAAATATTATATATTTTGAAGAAATTTCTACCGCTTTATTACACCAATATGGTTGATACAAGGGTGATTTTTGTACCATTAAAAAAGTATGCGTGGCCACCAGACCTCCGAAGTAACGACGAGTTAGGATGGCGGCGCGACCTTTGACTGACCGTGGTCTGTGTCGCGGCGTGCCCCAGACCGCCATATGGCACGCTGGCTGTTGCCGCCCGTTCTGTCCGGAACCGGTCCATGTTATTGGCGTAATGCGCACGAGGCAACTTAGGGCATCATTTATTTATTTACATGATAACCTCACTTTGTAGTCTCAATATATACCTTATATTAGTAGAGGCATCTTCTTTCACAAATTTAGTCATTAAGCTAATATAATATGTATAAGATAATGCCCAGAGAATTGTTGATTTCGTATATAATTGAATATGAAATGAGTAGTTTCGAATATTACTTTGTACATATAACCGTAGTCCTAAACGTTACCTCAGTATATTATTAATTAGTACAGACTTCGAAATAAGTTCCGTGGAGCAACATTCGCCTTGCGCATTTCCGAAATTTCGCGACTGCGCCTCGCGACCCGCAAGATCCTGTGCTAAAGATTGAAACTCGCACGAGAACAGTAATTATAATATCCAATTACACTTGTTTATTGTTAATGCAGGTCTCCTTGGGTTCCGAGTGTGGAACCCCCACACCACACGACTCGAACACCGAGATACTAGATAAAGGGTGAGTTAACCATTGTCAAAATGGCGACGTTCTCGAATCAATTGCATTACGTAAGCTGATAAAGAAACGTTCGTTATAACCAGTATTTTTAAATACGTCTGGAGTAAAACTGCTAACATGCGATATCTATGACCCCAGCTATTTTAAGCGACCTCTTATGTAGGCTCAGATATAAAAAGATGTAAGTATATTGGTAAGACGCGTAAACTGATTATTGATGCTACTAAAATAATGAGATGATGGGTCTCAGTTTAATAGGGTATCAATACAATATGTGACCTTTGTTAATAGTCTTATAGTTACTAGTATACAAATATTTCCTATTTCGGTCGCATTGGCATTGGCCTGTTAAACAGTTTGCGATTTAGCTATTTCAATGTTATCAAACATGTATTTTTCAGCGTACATTCGCCCCCAGGTGGCGAGGCTGAAGGTATTATCGATGAACTGGACTCTTGCGTACGTTAACTAGAGTATACAGAACTCTTTGTATGTGTGGATTGCATGTTTTGTATTGTTTTCAAATGTAGTTCATGAATAAATGTGTGTACATGTGTGCTACCCGGCATCTATCTGTGCTTGTATTTAGTGTTGTAATGTATTCAGTTACATCACCGCTACAACTGCGTCTTAAAGCGTTTATTAACGCGCTAACCACCTCCCAATTGAGAGGAAATAAAATTTTGTATAAAGTTTCATTTTTGTTACGCTTCAAATTGAGTGGTTAATACTAACGTTAATGCAAGCGAGGCAGGGACATAGAATGACACCGTTTAAATAAATTTCACCCACTTCTGCATACTTATTAAGAGCCGATGACAATACAATAATTGCATATCTTTGACCTGAATTCCTACTGAGGTCGTAATGTTCAATAGACAACAGGTAAGTGGATTAACGGTCACATCGAATGGAGATCGCCTCTGCTATTAATGAATGTCAACGGATAACTAGCTGATCAATTACTATCAGGGCCTGGTCAAGCGGTTTATTTGAAACATTGTCTTGTTTTGAAGTTTTGTTGGGGACAATTAGTTCCGAATCTTTCTTTTTTTAAAAAATAAAGTTTGATAATTGTATTATACTATTACGTTACAGGTGATAGTTGTCACTATGAGAAAACTAGTGACTAATGTTATTTTGTAAATGTTGACAAATATTGAAACAATATAAATAAATGACGATAAAAAAAGAAAGTACATAATTTTTTTCAAATTGTAACTACTTATTTGAAGGTTTAGTCAGAGTTCAATTCTGAGCTTTTTGACATAGGAATTCAAAGATTTAATGAAAAGTGATTTACGTGAGTTTTCCTAGTAAAATGCCATCCTAGTGCAGATATAGTCAACTAATTTTGACAATTTTTTTTGTAAAGGAAAACGGAGGAATGCTTTGAAGTATATATCCTCTTCTTGTCTACTAAAATATAATAAATATACTTCTTTAGATATAACCAATCATTTTAATAGTCAAATGAAAACAAGAAGAATCAATTACATTTATAAGGCGAATCCAACAAACATAAGATTATTAAATTGTGAGAATTCCTTATAACAATTTTATAGCCATTGCAATAAGTGGCATTTTAAATCTGGCCATATCCGGACAAGATTTTATCAATCCGGTCGAATTTGCATGTGAGAGCATTTTCGACCGTGTGTCGATTTTTAGATTTTTAGACTTAGGAAATCGTTTACAAATCTAAACGTTTATGTAACTGCAGACTAAATATTCTCTGAGTATTGGCGGTATATAGACGTGTATTTCTATTAGTTGTGAACTTGTGAATGTCCACCTGTAAACAATATAAGGGAGCTCGTTCGCAGCTGTTTCGACCACATGGCGACCGTTTCGCGTGTGTAGTGTACCCTTAAAAGTTGATAGATGTGTGTAAATGAAAAATTAACCGTGAGTGCTGTTCTTACGCCCTAAGGCCTTTTCTCCAAATTATTTGTAAATTTTACCGATATATAAAAATATTAACGTATTAATATATTTTAAAATTATAAATGTTAATGTATTTAAACTTTGAGTGGA
>DWPA01003335.1:0-14222 GCA_018251375.1 Calpodes ethlius
AGATCAAAGCATATTGATATCAAATACCATTTCTCTAGAGAACAGGTGGAGAAAAATGTAATAAAATTAAATTACATTTCTACACGTCAATAATTTGCAGATGCTTTTACAAAGCCGTTACCGGCAAAATCCTTTCGACAGTTGAAAGAAGGAATGAGTTTGGGTTGGAGTGATTTTTGTTCATATTCAGTTATTTCATTAAGTCGAAATAAATTAAGTTAATGAAGTGGTCTTATAAGGTTTTTCTGGGTTTTTCTAATCCTAGCAATAAATATTGGACCAGGATGATGCATTTCCCAGCAAATATTGGGAAGTAGTATGTAGTACTGTTTATGTATTTTTGTGAATAAGTTTAATTTATATGAGTGTATTAATTTTTGAGAGGACGTGTTGGTTTACTTTAATCAATTTGCAAAAATTCATCTGTGGAGTTCTAGCTGAATCGCCGTCTATTTGTTTTTTCTGTTTTGTCACTTACTTCACTTGTCTGGTTGTTGTTCAATTTTGGGTATATACTTCCCAATATATCTAAAATAATTAATATAAAAATATTTAAAATTCTTTGACTCCAGTTTTTATTTACGTCCAATCATATTTCCTATAGTCCCAGTAATGTAGATTGTTCTTGCCTACTGAGAGATAATCCCGTGGTTTCGGGTTTGACCCGGGAAGGAAAAAAACATTTTTTTCGGGTCCAAGTTATGAATGTTACGAGTTTGTATACCACTAAGATATTTATTTATTTAATTTATTATAAAATATACGAAAAATACATAATCATAATTTCCTAAAAATGTATCACACATAAATAATCCAAAAGTTGATTAATCTTCTTCTTGGTTCTCCACGACGGTGTGCACCGTCAGCTACGACTACCACATCAGCGAGGGCAGCCGCGAGGACATGCCGGGGCTGGTGTGCTACATGTTCGTGGAGACGTTCGCAGAGCGCAACTTCGAGCGCGCGACGCTGGCCGACTTCACGCTCACCATCCTCAGCTGCTACCGGAACAACCCCTACCACAATGCGGAGCACGCCTTCTGCTTCACCCACACGCTGTTCCTCATTCTCACCAATAACTGTGGATATTTTGACTTTCTGGAGGTCAGATGAACTAGAAACCTTATTTCTCCATGTAAATAGTTTATAAACAAGCAGACAAGCTAGTAGCACTGATAGTCTAGTAGTTCGTATAACGATATAAGTTCTAATCTTGCAGGCACCTCTATTTTTCAGTAAGTTATGTGCATATTAGGTACTAGGTAATTATGACTTGCCTCGTTGAAGGAATACATTGAGCGAAAACCTGCACGCATGTAAATTTTCATAATGCTCTCAAAGGTGTAATAAGTTTGCTAATCTACACTTCACCAGCGTGGTCGAATACGGCTTCCACCCGTCACAATGCGAGAGGAGTCTCGAACCCAGCAGTGGGACAGTTTTGACAGTTCCATTAATGTAATTAAGCGACGCCCTAATACTAGCGAATGTGTCATTATCAGACGGCTGCCCTGATGCTGGCCGGTCTGTGCCACGACCTGGACCACCCCGGCTACAATAACAACTTCCTGGCGCTCTGCAAGCATCCGCTGGCGCACATGTACAAGTCCTCGGTCCTGGAGAACCATCATTACATGCTAGCTAAGAAGATTATTGAGGTTCGTATTGATACTAAGTTATAACCATTGGGTACTAAGTGTCTATCGTTTCGTCCCCATCATCAAATTAATCTTAACTGTAACTGGTCATGAACACACTAATTTGAAAATAATTGATTAATTACTTGCAATAGTTTGGAAAATACCGAGTCCACGCATGGGATTTCTTATAATACTGATCAATATAATCGAATTAACGATCCCAAACTCGTATTTAAGTATAATTGTTTTCACACATTTACATTTCACATATTTAGGTAAATTCTTTAGGTATTTATATTAGCGTATAATTTGAGCCGCACCTAGTAAATGTTCAGAATATCCTTGTACCTGGTAGTAATACACGTACGACAATTATTTATATTTGACATGTACCGCGAATACCGCGGATGTAGCGTCCATTACAAATCGTTACGAGAAACCGTAATGTAGTTTAAATCCTTTGACTTTTTTTTAAGTTTAATACCTGGACATCGATGCAACCATATACTATAACTAATTGATTTGAGAACTTGCTCATTACTTACTTGCAAGTAGCTGCAGTCAGGACCCACTAATGGTCACAAAATTCTGCAGGATAAGAATCTACTCAGCAAGTTGGCGATAGTAGATCGGGAACGTATCCTGCATGAAATGAAATACGACATACTGTGCACTGATCTCGCTGTTTACTTTCAGGTAAATCCATGAATTCCTTTGAAAACACCTAATTAATACCCAGGCCCTATGTCTACTTCCAAGCGACTTTAGGACGGTACCTTAGGTCTTTTGCTACCCTAATTAGACGTAAGGGGTGAGCTAGTTCTCCCTTTTTACCAAAAGGTCGTATCGGCAAAGCCTCTCATACATCGCCTTTTTCCCCGCGTGAATCTCTGAAGGGTTAACCATAATTATCCATTCTAAAAAAAGAAATTTATACTTAAACTAATAAGTACCAATATAAATTAATGTGGTCTACCTGTCGGTGATGCTTGCCTTCAGTGTAAATAGCTTCGGTCGGTGATTAAATATCGTCAACCGGCGAGAAAGTTTATTCACTATTTACCATAATCTAAGTCGATACATTGGCTTCAATCCCAAACATTCATAATCATCATCATCACAACAATTTCCTTCTTAGAAGCATATACCTACTCATTACTTTAAGGTTAATAAAATGAATATTCGAAGATGGATTTGAACTTTTTGACGGTTGTGTAATGTTAGGCTTTAACTAGTTAAACTGGCAGGTTCGAGCTCAGCTGACACCGTTGCTGGCGGAGCGCATTTTCGATTGGACGGATAATTCTCACCGAAGACTTCTAAAGGTACGATTAAATTATGAATATCTGTAATTCTGTACCTACCTACTTAAATGTCCTTAAAAATGTGACTTACTGAACATTGCATATCATCGGGCGTTCAATATACATTTTTTTTAAGTATGGTAGTTTTAAGTAAATTTACTACAAACTGACTTATCCTAATAGTTTAAATTTAATCGAAAAATTCTTGTACCAACGCGTGAGCGCGAACAGCTTTAGGTATTCTTCACATTATATACTGTCCATTAAGTGATTGAGTTATTACTAGGGCATACTAATGACCACGAGTGATCTATCTGGATGTTGCAAACCCTTCGGCATCTCCAAGGTCATTGCTGAATCGGTGTACGAAGAGTTCTACAACCAGGTAAGGGTTCTACAGTCAAAACATTACAGAGGTAACCTGGTATACAGTAGGCATTTCCTGTTTTTTCACTGGACATAAGGCCAAATCTTGTAACTAAATACTATCATCCTAATTGGTCCGATAAAATCCCATAGGAAACCCTTGGCCCCTTTCCATTCCATCTATCCAAAAGGTCGTTCATATAGTTTGCTAAAGCGTCTAGCGAATAGGTTCTTAAACCATCACTTACAATCCAAGTTAAGTTTAAAAGACATAGCTGCAGATAGGAAAAAATACCATTCCCCACAGATAGGGATTTGTCGATGGGGATTTCCGAAATAAACCAATACACACTAATAACTATCACATATTGGCTAATGTTTTGACGTCTATCTACGATGTTAGGGAGACAAGGAGAGACAGATGGGCTACACGCCGCTCAGCATGATGGACCGGCGCCGCAGCGTCAACCAGCCGGCCGAGCAGATCCAGTTCCTGTCCGTGGTGGTGCTGCCGTGCCTCATGCTGCTGCAGAACATCTTCCCCAACACCAGCCCCCTCACCGAAAACTGCAGGTGCTAGATATTAAACTCGCACGTCGTCTACAATACTGTAATGTCGTGGCCATATCTGAGTCACGCGTCAAAACGCACATGTGTCCAACAGTTTAGCACGCTACTTAACGCGAATCATCACACATATTAAGGGGAAATAAAACTCATGTACTACTCCATCACATCCAACTCGCCAACCATCTTCTAGTGCGTTATTAAGGCGCATAATTATAGTTTATTTATAATTAAATTCTTTCTTCTATTCTTAATTTCTATCACTAGGTATCATCATTATGTATATAAAGAAAGTATATCCCAAATTCCCGTAGATTCAGATATTAATCTCTGGTATTTATAGTATATATATATATGTTTTATAGTGTCAGTCATTACTTGCAGAAATCCATTATTATCAAGTTATGTTTGTCTATTTGCAATATAGCACAAGCAATATAATGGTAAGTGTCGACACGCTTATGTAAATGGTAAAATGGTACATTAAGGAGAGTTAACTTATTAACTTGACTCCAGAAAAACGAAAGATGCTTGGCACGAAGAAATTGAAATCCGCGGCCAAAAACTGTGGAAGCAGGACGACTCGCTGCCCACGGTGCTGCGCAGTCGTATCTTCAGCAAGACCAAGTCGGAGAATGAATTAATGTAACGTGTTACATTACTTGGTTTTATAATATTATATTATATACTTACTGGGCTACCTCGACTTTTAATTAAACCTTACCCTTTTATTTATCAAATTTATCTATGGAAGAATTTGGGCATCTGTGATATAATAGTAACTACCCATTTCACGCAATGGTTGCCATACTGGACCGCCATTCATTAGGTCCTAGGTCCGTATTCCAGCGAGGCAGAAATTTAAATGAGTCGGACTGAATGTGTGTCTTTGTAATCCACGACACCCATTTCCTAGTGTGTATTGATAATACAGGCTTATTCTACGATTATAGGCTGTTTCAAATGATGTGCCAAACTGATCATAAATAGGCGCGTTCTAAGTGTTCTATCTGAACATTCCCATGTCAATTTTCTAACAACTGTCAAAATGCCAGGTTCATTATTAATTTGCGTTGGTTCCACTGAGAATCAGCCGATTTATATTTTGTTGTTTCTTAACTAAACTAGTTAAACGCCCTTTATGCATGGCGATCGTGGGCGGCAACGACCACTAGCGCACCGGCGAGTAGCTTGTCCATTCACATACAGGTTCGTATCGTCGAAAGGAAAATAAAAGTTATGATATGATAGCAAATTTATTTCATTAACCTATTTATGATAGATATAACTAATAAATGTAAGTGTAAACGAAAACCAACTGATTCTGATACAGTTATACAAACATTTAGGAATATCCTAGGACTAGCCTAGCCAGCTCCGCCTGCTCGCACCGGGGGCCCTCCGCGCACATGTCGGACTTAAATCATTAATCAGATGAACATTGGACTTAAATATCATTTCATAATACACTGCATCGTATAAAATTCGTGAATTTTTAGTAACAGCCTCATTAGCGTATCAGAGAAATGAAGAATTTCGTTAATTATTGCAAGTGGGTTCTCTGGTCAGGATAGTATTGAGAGTTGATTAGGGATCTCTCGCAGTATTAGTCCAAGTCCAAAGCAGAGGGTTGCAAACTGAACGTAATGAGCTTTGGACCTAACTGCGACTCATCTCTAAAGTTGCCATGGTATATCACATGTACAATAATATCTAGTCTAATGCGACTAGGAGAGTAGAACTTGAACTACCAATGCGCGAGATCCCTTACAGTTTTTGATTTAAAAGCCGAACTCGACAATTTATAATATTCTTTTGATAGCAATAAACACGGGAAAAATAAAAAAAATATGCATAAATTTATTCCATTACATACCAATCTTCCAAGTCAATGTTATAGTAACTTGTTTTAAAGAGTAATTACACCAAATCCGACATGCACGTTCAAATTTCAGATAGTCGTAATTGTAACACCGTTACACTATTGTGACCAAAACATAAAGTTAAAAATATATTTCTTATTATGACAAAATTAAATGATAATCATAAAAATATATTCTTTTCATTGGGAATCCTGTGTACTATAAAAATCACAAAGCGAAGATACCATAATATTTATCCTAAGTTTACGAATTAATCAAGATCACACGAGGACAGAATAATATGAGTTATGGAATCGAAATAATTCTCAGAGGTCACTTGGGTCGTGATGAGTTTCAAATTAAGATATCTTTTACAGTATCTTCCCAGCTGTGGCGGGCCTCTGTGTGCTGCTGAGCTACATGTCTTTCGAAAATCACCAGGTTTTGTATGTCACCATGCGAGTCCATGTTGAATTATCGATAAATTAACAATTAAAGTTAACTAAGTGACGATCTACAGGTATATAATATTTTGAATATCATAAACTTGACGATGACACCACATAAAAACAGATAGTGATGTCATGGACTCATATCTGGTCAATCACATTAAAAAATCTCAATTAAAATTCACTGCCAATAAAACAATGATTAAACCTGTAATTTCACTACGAAATAAATATTAATGGCATGACTCATTTCCAATACATTTGCCGGCAAACCATAGATAACGAGCGTCCATCGATCCTCAGACACAATGACAGCGAATTACCATAGACAATTTTTTTTCATCTCCGAGATAAGTGTTGCCACATAAGGGTCTTGAGATCTTAAACTACCTACCATACAACAATATTGCCAATACAAACACGTAATTCATGAATAACCTTATAAATTTATAAATTATAATAATAGTAATGACATACACGCTACATAAATATTCAATAACTTCTCCGTAACAATTGCATTTTTATCATCAGCCTCGTCTCAACGATTTTCCTATTATTGTTATACGAACAAAAAATGTAGACAAAACCTATCAAGGGTTCGCTCAGCGAACCGTTTGCTTTCATCAACTTCTGCCCAAACACGGAAGTGTTGGAAGGGCAATAGAACATTAACTAGGTACTCTTTAAGATTGGTATCATTATACCAACTTATTCTTAAATTTCTACATTTATACATCTGTATTTTTAAATATTCTGCATTCCTTTACAATATTTTAACTTCAGATTGCATGATTACTCAGCAAAATCCCAATTTTTCTACTATTATATTATTGTATTACATTGCTGCGGATACCGTACGTTGTCCAACACGTTAATTTTGAATAAGTTAAAAGAATAAATAAAATCATGGATCTATGGTACCATAGACAATTTAAATATAAAACCATATTACACTTGTATAATGTACTTAATTGCCACTACAATTTTAATGGCAAGAAGACCATATTACATCAGCCAATATTATCAAACAATTGAAACACACCAGCGAGACACTGTATCAGCAATTTTGAAAAAACAATGTCACCAGACTCGAGTCTCGATATGAATATAACAATTTGTTCTATAACGCTGAATCAATAATATAAATATAGAACAACAAACTGTATGGAATGAACTGCTTTTATTTCATTTAAGTTTCATACGAAATACTAAATTTTGTAATCAAAATATTGTATTTCTATTTACCTTATAATTGGATCTATAACATGAGAGAACTCTTAAACAATTCTCCTTAATTATCACTCTGAGTAACACCAGTATTCCTGAATTTAGTTTCGATTTTCAATCAAAAAATATTCAAAAGCAATCACAAGACATATTTGAATATCGAAATGTAAAAAAAAACTGGCCAATGTCACTGACATTTGGAATAAAAAAAACGATTCATTTCAAAAATGGAATAAACTAACCTAATAACGGACTGGTAGCATCTGATCTGGTTTCGAATGATATAATTTCAAAAATGGAACTAACCGATGTCGAAGTGATGCTTCTGATCCGCGTTGGACCTGAGCAGATTGCGTGAGGTAGCGCTCTTGAACCTGCAGAGCGGGCAGTCGGGAGAATCGTTCGAGAGTCCGAGGCTGGGGCGCGGTGGTTATGTGTTACGTATCTTGCCGGGCACGTAGTTCTTGTCGATGGTGGGCTCCTGCAGAAACATGTGGAGACATCTCTCGTTCTGCGCTAGAGGATGGCCGGCTATCTTATTAATAAATACTTCGAGACCTGAAAGTTTAAATATATTCGCATCAAATTAATGAATCACATATTTTTTCTTAGAAATCCAGGCACTCTAAAACAGTTATAACATGTGACAGCTACAATAATGCAAACAATAGTGGGAAATACATCTAAGAAGTATATTTTCTTCTCACAATAAGTTCATATTACTGCATAAGTTATATCAAACTCATGTCTAACCATTCTGTCTTATAACAATGATCGAACTGATTGATCATTTCACATTTACATTCATACATAACTGCATCAACGAGAATGTCAACGGCATCGCTGTAAACTATTGTTTAGTGGGTTAATTGACACGCTAATTATCGTGTAGTAAAATTTGTAAGGACGACCATTAATGCAGTGACGCATTTAATTCGTTAATTATGACGTACTGAGCCGTTGTCATTGACTAAAGGCAGACTGCATGTTACTAATTTTAATGCGTTCGTTAACGCGTTAAAATGCAGATACGCCAGGAGCATTAGACACCTTGTGCTGTGATTTTATTTTTTATAATTACGACAGTTGCATCGTAACTGATTAAACTGTATCCCAAATCGTTAGTCATGTTCCGTCCAGAAATTAAATCTAAGATTAAGTACAAGTCTAGTTTTATTCTTAGTGATAATGTTATCTGTATCGCTGCTTATAACAAAAGAATCGGATTATTATCAACCGACTATGACGCACTCAAAAAGGGTGTTATAATAAAGTTTGGATATCCTAAATTTAACAAAACTGCCGTCAATTGAGTTTAAGGTTGAAGGTTGTTATACTATCTGTATTACTCTACTCTATATAAAGATCTAATGTATGCAGCTGTTGTTTAATTGCTAATCGCGTGTATCTCTATACACAAAGTATATTACTGTATATTTTTACGAACAAACAAGAGAACTTGCTTCAACTTTTCAAGTCAGAATAACCTTCATAGCTAATAACTTGTTTATATGTAAATAAGGCTACAATGTGCAGACGATGCAATTTAAACCGTGCAATAATACTACATCGCACAAAATATGTGCATTATCTTGTACTTATAATAGGTAACTAGTTATATCAACATTATCCTATAACACCAATATTTATATATGTGAAATATTATATAACCAATATTGTATTTATATAACGAGATGTTGCCTTCGGCTTCTGTGTGTGTGAAAATAGAACAGAATAAAAAGGTTGTCCTTTCTATCATCGGTTGCTAGGTAACGCTTCTTTGTTATACACTCTCTTTAATTTGGCTTAAATATACAATGTAATGGATCTTCCCACAGAAATTAGATATATTTTTCCGGTGAAAACCTATGGTACTCTTCATCTTCCCAACTACCTCCACGAAATAAAATCGTACCGTAAGAACGCTCCGTTGCGCCGTGAAAGAAGGACAAACAATTAAACACACTTTCGCATTTATAATATTAGTATAGATTTGTTGGAACCTAGGTTGACTGGTTGAGAATGGCTAGGGCCATTCATTCCCTTTGACCAGCTATGACAAGATATCACAATAAATATTTAATAAATAAATAAAAATAATGAACATGCCTACCATACTGATTTTGGCATTTTGTAAGTGAATCTTCTTATTAAGCAAAGGACTAGGGTTTGATTCCCAATTTTAGCAGATATTTAAGTGACAAGTAATCTGGTTCTGTTTGCTTTCAATGTCCTAACTGTGTGTGAGTAGTTTAGTAATAATGTTTTTATTTTCATCTCAAGATTAAAGTGGCCAACAATCTTGCTTATCTTAATTGCTTATCTTAATTGTTGGGCACATTAAAGATAGAGTTTATGTTGAAAAGAATGTTTTTTAAAGTAAACTAGTTTCATAACTTTGCAAATATAAAATGTAAAATGGCAGCGGATAATACCTTTCCTACGGTCTTCAATAAATTCTTCCTCAAAGATACCATCGTCACCTCGGAAAGGTAGCTGTCTCTTTAAAGCTTTACCAGGCAAAGGTGGCACTACAATCTGTAAAGGAATGATACAAATTATGCCAAACAGCTAACTATTAATATTGAAATAGACATGTAATTCTTGAACTGTTGAATTATACACTAAATTCATAACTGTCAATCATAAACTGTTAAAAACTGCTAAGTAAGATAGATACACAAAAATTTTATGAAACTGACTTATTATTTATTTTCATACAGCTAGGCAAGTTTGGTAAACAATGTGAGTCTTAAATACTTGTTAAGCTCTGTATCAATTTCAAGATAGTTAGTTAAGATTTTAAAATGACAGATTCACATATTTCTAAGAAAATTTTGGAGAATTCTTAATAGTGCAGGTTTCCCTACAGCAATTCTCATCCAAGAACATAATAGTATATACTTAATTGAATTTATATACCGTATAAAATATATCTTATTTATCTAGAAACACAATCCTTGGCTTTTCAACACAATATGAATACTATAATCCAACTGATATTGATCCCTAAGTTTATCAATATTCAATTGTTATTGTATTATGTTATAAATTTTGATGTGACTAACATTGAACTCGCGATAACATGGTATTGACCTTATTGACCAAAGGATGTAACAGAAATCATGACTCAGAGAGATAGCTGTCATAGCTAACATGTGCAACCATATTATATTTTTGCCAACTGATAACAATCCCCATTTGATAAATATTTGGCATTTAATTAATTGAATACAATAAAACTTATTGGAAAGAAGTTTAAAAAATAAGAGTATAGGAAAAATAATTATAGAGATGAATATAATTGGAGGAACTAGGTTTTACCAATTTTGGAAAAAGGCAATTTAGCCATCACATTCACCAAAATTTTTTATTTTATTTTACTTCTATTAAAAAAAAATAAGTACAGCAAGAGATGAATCATCATAATCTGCTTTAAAATTTATTTTCAGTATAATCTGTAATAAGTCTTACATTAGACAAGATGTTCTGGTAAGGTAGACAATTTTGAAGCAAGGTTTATATTAGGATGTGTATGTGGAATTTATAACAAGTAATAAAGCAAATATTGGATAATACTCAACTAATGAAACAAATTTTTACTTAGTTTTTAAAGTAGATATCAGCCAGGATATGATAAAGGAGTATGAATAGGAGTACCATTGTTATTAATTTGCATCAATTACTAGAAACTTGTCAGAATGTAACACATCACTACAATAAACATTAATATTTGTTCAATAATTATAGATAAATCAAATCAAGTAATTAAAATTGAAAGGAAAATGCTCAAATAGTATTTAATCATTGTACTATGACTCATCTATGATGGTATGGCACTGAGTGATACAAAGTATGCTGCTTACAAGGTAAGCAAGTGTAACATAGTATTGGGAGTTGAAAAATCACAAAAACATAACAAGAAAATGTTCAATGACCTAAGAATACGCCAAATAACAAAACAAAGACTGTAAATATAGTGATTAGGGTATTATCAGTAAACCAGTTCGCTCACCTTACTGTCCCTTTCGAGTTCGTTTCTGAGCCATTCGAAATCACTGTACCGTCGCCTCACACTAGACTCCTTCACTTTGAATACGGGCAGATTTGTCTGTAAGCAGGAAATAGAATTTAGTTGAATAGTTACAGCGACCCTCGCCAGTTCAATAACTAGCGGTCGATTGCCGATACGCCCACTAGATGCTGGCGCCTATGCCGATATCGCACGAGTGGTTGATTAATCTAATTACCTCACAAAGGCATATACCGTTTCCTATTGACTTACCCTCATGCGAACTTCGTAATCGGTGTAGCGCTTTTTTCCTACTCCCATAGTGGTCACTGGATTTACCACGTCGATTTCTAAGAAGTTTGCTGGCGCCGCGTACGCATCGTCTAAAGTCTGCTTCTTAACATTTAGCCGCCTCGTTGCATCGGCTGTTGTATCTTCAGCCATCATAACTCTATATTTGAACAAACAATCACAAACTTAAAAACGGATCGCTAATCAAAAGAAAATGATACTGACATGACTTGAATGAAACAAAATTTGTTTGACGTTCCATTAGACAAAAATGGCGTTATGTCCTATGTCAAACGTCAATGTCATAATTATTACAACATGTTATTTTTTTAATTTCTGCTAACAAAACCGTGCATATCGGTAAATGGAGCAATACTATAATAGTGCTATTAAAATAAAAATAATACATGTGGTAATTTGCTAGTTTCTTTTCGTATTTAAAATATTAACACAAAATATTAATGGCCACTTTGGATTTGATAGGTATCAGTTTAAAAAATAAACACGAATTTACATTACCGCTCAATCTTTGGTGCGTAGGAAATAAAATATAGAATTATGAATCCAAGGAATAATTTCATACAATCACTTCGAAATTTAGCTTAAGCTCACAGAGTTATTAAGCTTCTTGCAGATCATCGATATGTACTTTATTGGAAATATACTACGTAATATACCTAATTAATCCCGTAGAGAAGTGTTCATTTCGTTAAATAACGAAAGTATAATTTATCAACGAATTATTTTTAGATTTTTCTAAAGATATATTAGTCTTCCTTAACTTTCGCTAGATTGAATCTCGAAAACCGGTATTTAACGATGTGAAAATAACTGGAATTCTAAAACTTTATTATGATAATGCATGTCAATGATCGTCATCATTGTATTGACGTTTTATGACATGGTCACTCATGGGCACTCTTACTTTGGTATTGAAAGCCCTCAGGCCTCAGTTATCTGGTATCATAATATCCAGGTTTTAAAAACACTCGTGTGCAATACAACGTGTATTACAGAGAACATACAAAATAATTTCAATAAAACACATTAATTCTAGTCATTGTATATTTATAGAATTAACACAGAGGTCACAAGAACTGACTCATGGGATCCTCTTCCCTTCGCTTTTTCATCTTATAAGCCTCAAGTTCCTCGTCCGTAGGAGCAGCCACCTGGACCATGCTATTGTAGGGTCGCTTGCGCTCGTCCACTGACAACAAATACTCTGCTCGCTTCTGATGTGCTTCTTCCATTTCAAGAGCCTTAAACCAAACAAAAAATAATAAGTTACATAAAGGATACTTGGTAATCTAGGACAATAGAGAGTTTAACCTACACTTGGATAAAGATAGTCAAGAGAGTAATAAGATGTTATAATAATTGTTTTATTTTCACCTATAGCACACAGTACCTTTTTCAATTTGTCCTCCTGTTTCTTTTCTTTCTTGAGATCCTTCTTTTTCTTCTTCTTTGCCTTCTTTTTATTCTTCTTCTTCTTGCTAGTCTTCTCTGTCTTAGAACGGCCGTCCTGCTCCGAGTCCGATGAACTGCTGTCAGAACTTGATGATGATGAAGAGGACTTGTCTGTAATTGCTAGACAACAAAAATATTATTTCTTACTAAAATTAAATACATGAAAAATTAACTATAAACAATCCGAAACTCATTAATAGCCCACTGCTGGAAACTGGTGCCTTCTCATAAACAGGAGGCACAGAGCATTCTCCACCACGCTATTTCAGTGCATGAATTAAGGGGTTAGTAGCCAACCAGAGTGACAAAAATCTTTATGCTACCTGAAGGCCCTCCAACATAACACAGTAACTGCCATGTAACTATACTAATCAAAACGTACGTCTTTAAGTAGTCATCAAAGTAGGGAAGGGTTCAAAAAAATGTTGCCATTTATTGTCACTTGTCCGGTTATAGACCGCATCCTGTTGCGTAATCACTTACTATTGAGTCAAGCAATTGTGTTGTAAGTATTTCATAATCTTCATCATCATCATCATCATAACTCATAACTCTCCCACTGCTGGGCCCAGGTCTCTACATATAGTTTCCATACCACCATTAAAATTAAGTACCTTTATCTTTCCTGTCGGTGACGTCTTCGTGTGAGGAATGCTTGTTTTGGTCGGGCACCTCCATCACCACGGACTTTCCTGCTTCACCCACGCAATATGACATCTGAAAAAGAGGTAAGTATGTTAATAAAATTATGTTCCATTATTATTATATTTAATGGGGTCATAATAAAGGACCGTGTAATTCAATAATTTAAATTCCACTTATTGAGTAAAACAAATGTCACATACGAATTTTTAAATAATTTAATCATGTTGGCATTTTTTTATTATGTTACCACTATTTTGGCAAGGGGCTTTATTGTAGTAAAAGAGAAATGGTGAAAGGAACTCCTCAGGACCTTTAAAGTTACATATAATATTTATATTATACATTTCTTTGATTTGTTTTGGCAATATTCAGTCATGCTCTCTTTG
>DWPA01003336.1:0-14221 GCA_018251375.1 Calpodes ethlius
TAAAGAGTATATTCTCGACTTTAATAAGCACTGATATTGCTAACATAGGCAATAGCGGGATCATTGATGTGATAAATATACACATAAGAAGTTTAGGAATGACTCGCCGCCTTCTAGAAAATTTCGCCACTTTAACGTCACCAACGGCATAATACATAAGTTGAATACAAGTCATAAGTGAAAAGGAAACTTATGCAACACTTAAGAGTTATGCTCGCACTTGGATCATCTTAAGGATTTAAAACTTACCAAAGCATATCTTGGCTCGTTCTGATATATAGTGCCAACTCTGGTCCAGTTGAAATGTTCCAGTAGTCTGATACGGGGCATGTTGAACGCGTTTTCAGATGGGACGATTCGAAAGAAGTTCGGGAATGCCTCCTTCGTGAACATTGGGTGGGTGTCTGCATATGAAAGCTGTGGAACATTGAAAATGTATGAGAACAAGAAATGAGATTAATAGAGTGGAAGATTTGAAATCAGTCAAAATCACGGCATGAGCACAACTATGACGCGAATGTTCCAATTAAAATTAGAATTATTAGTAGCGGTAAAGGTTGATGTAAATATAAAGTTTCGTAACAAAATATTTAAAATTGTTACAATATTTTTGGGGTACATCAATGATATACGTCCTCTAAAGATTTGATGATCCTTAATCGGAGTAGTTCTGTTTTTGAACCACTTACTCTCCTAAATTATTACCAAAGTAGTACTTCTCTTAAATTAGAACTAAATTGAAAAACATTACCTGTGTGAGATGCCAGTGTTTGGAAGCCTTGGCAATGGGATCGGTGACGTGCGTGCAAGCTGCACCGAACAGCATCAGCTTGTGCGGTCCGCTGTGCATCATATCGAAGAACGACTTCACGCCCACCGCCGCATTGCACTGGAATAATGCCGTTGATTATTATTACTAATACTTTTATGTTGAAAGTAACAAAAAAAATACGAACACTACTTAGTACGAAATTTGGAAATAATTTTTCGTCTTGGTCAGCAATGCTTCGGCGATACCTCCAGAATGACGGATTGGATGTCAATAGGTGACGGGAACCACCTATCTCTTGGTCTGATGGTAATTTATCTTGGATCAGTCTTTGGATTGGTCGTTGCAGTGGCCTTTACAGCTTCACGGGGACAGAGACTATTAAGAAGACTTCTCAGGGAAGATGACTTAGTAGCTTTTCTTCTTAAAGGAATAGGAGTAGCGAAGATCTTAAGGGCATCCCATGTATGCTTCAGATCTCGGCGTAGAACGTCGCTTGGAGGAAGATATCTAATCTATTTAGACGAGTCTACAGGTTATTTGGTAGCCGTTCTAGATTCACATCTCTATGGCCTTGTATCCTACATGAAGTTACCTCGGTATCGTTCCACCACATGTGCAGCCGGTAGTTTCTCAGCACGGAGTCATGCTCGTTCACGTGATCCAACGCCAACTTTACGCTGGGCATCACCCCACGACCTACAGCGGTTTTAACATAGCTTTGGTACACAGTTCTTATACATGATCTACCGAATCTATGTTAATTATTTTTTAAAACATGTAAATGAAATAGACGTAGACTAGATAGGATAGAATCTCTTCAATGATCTTGTTAAGTGTTTCTCCACGTATTGACTGTCATTCACGTATTCGCTTCTAGATATAAGTACAAAAGAGAGACACATCGACTACACGCGCCAAAAAACCTTATAAAAGTAGTTTTTGTGTAGTTTATGTCGAATAAAAGTTTCTATTTCCAATGGGACATACTAAGAAGTTTTCAGTATATGTTCATAATGAGGCTCCTAAGCGACATCAAAATGAATATATAAAATGATCATGCCCCATGAGGGTCCGTCACCGAGTGACGGAGAGGGGGTAGCTCCCTATGCCTTTCAGTACCTTTGTACCGTTGCAGGACGACAAATAAAAGACTAATCAACTCACAGCACTGTGTTGCATGTTATTTGTTTCAATCAATACAATTAAATTATCATTTATATCGCAGCATGTAACGAATGTCTTACTGCATGTTCTTCCTGGATTTGTTTAGGGATCCTATTGCGAGTGTGTGCTGGGGCATACTCACCTTTTCACTCCTAATTAGGTATTTTTGTTCCGCAGAAAGATAAACGCATAATAATTCAGAACTTTATGGATAATAGTGAAACGTACAAAACCTAGTTACTCCAGTTCCCTCTCTTTGCTCTTACCTCGTACACTCATGAGTGTGTGAGCATATATTATAACAAGTTGATATTGATAGATACCAGTGTTGGAGTTCTCAACCCCCTTGCCGAAAGGAAAGAAGCCAGCGATGTAGACATCAGTGCGACGGTTCAGGATCGCATCCAGGTTTGGCTTCTGCGGCAGACCCTGGGTCAGGCTCAGGAATAGCAACAGGATGAACATTGTTGTGTCTGAAAATAGATTTTTTATTATAAATTTATATTGACGATACTGTCTGTAATGGACAACGTGCAACTCGATTTCTCTATGTCCAATCTGAATGACGTAAGGATGCGCTGTTTTGGACGACATAACTTCTACGGATGGTCATAAGAAGCTACAACCATGTTAAAAAAGTGGATCGTCTGTTCGTTTGTCCGCTATTAATATAAATTAAGACGTGTGGATATAAACATAAAAAGAAATTGTAGACCATACGTGGTAGTTAACTTTTTGGATGTTAATTAACTTCCATATCATAAAAAGTTACGAGCAATAACACTCTTTAACACTCGTATGTCTATAATATTGGTTTTCTAATAATAGATAAATGTTTGAGGTCTGAAAACGTCACGCATGATGTAATTTATATACTTTAAAGGAGCGATTCGGCTACCTACCGTATACATTTCTAAATCCTAACAAAAATCTACGAAAATCATAAAACAAAACTCATATCATTAAACTACGCCTCCCTCAAACCCAACGCTAGGACTTATATCCTTATTAATGTAACTCGTTATTTGTACGATGTCCCCTATTTATAATTTTGTCATGAGATCCTTGCTATTATTCAAACTGGGTAACTGCTTACATTTGTGATGAAAGCTGTTAATAGGTATAATGTTCCTTACTTGGCCGGCAAAGCTTGGAATACTTGGATGCTTTTGGGTGGATGTGCATGAGTACCAGTAAACATGTAGTACCAAAGCGCTTTGCCATTATATCTTGCATGTTTAAAAATTTTACGGAATGGTCAGGCTTTACTCAAGCCTGATCCAAAATAGGAAAGACTGAACCAACTTCCTTATAGTATTTGAGCAGGATTGCTTTAACAGACCATTTTAATGTTTAATTAATTCTTTAATCTAATGTATTTTATATTATGCCGTATTTATAAAATTCCGTATTATCCTTCATTGTAACTGTTATCATAATTTGCCTGGTCTAGAAATATCGACAAGCATTTCACCAATTAGTTACGTTTCTAACAGCAAAATGTAAAACTTACCTGAATTTGAACGCTGTCCGAAAGCCATTCCCTGATATTTCAAACTTAATATCTTATTTACACTTTCAAACAAACCATTTAAACGCATTCGTCACCAAATTCGAAGCATTAGAGTTAAAATTCTAAGTAAAATGTCAATTTCCGTAAGAATCATATTTCACGATGTTCTCACGGTCTCTTCGGAGTCCATACTGGGCGTCTAAAATACAACATATGTATGGTACAAACGAAAATAAACTCTAATAACCACAATATAAGACAGGGTACACCTCAGCACTTTTGCGATCCTGGTAAAACTCACAAAGGCATGTTTATCGTAAGTAAATTAAAAAAAAATCACAATATCAACACTATTTCCTTTGTTTAACGTTGTTATTGATGTAGCAGGAATTAAAAATAAGGATGTTTAGTTCAACCACCGGGCTAAATTAGGCTTCTGCGCTACGGGAAAATCAATAGGGAAAAGCTTGAATTGTATAGATGGGAAGACGAAATATCGATAAACGAAATAGAGAACAAAGTTTTCTTCTTGCTCCTTCCATTAACTTTAACAGCAACAAATAAACACAGGATCTTTAAAAGGTATCAATAAACCATCAGTATAGGAAGAGTTGAATATCATACTTCAGCTATATTCTATAGGGAGCTGCGACTTCTGCCCCTTATCTGCGGATAGTCAAAATTTTAAAAAAGAAGGGGCTTATTCACACCGGGGCTGACGGGAAAATTATATTTTCCCTTGGAAATTCAATAATTTAGTTCTAAATTCGAACATTTATGAAATAAAATCTTGAGTAAATTTAATAATCGACCGGCGGAGTATGACTATTTTGAATTCAATAACATAATACTACCCTAATAGATATATATAGATATATAACTAGATGTAATATCGATAACTCACTTCTAACAACCCTAACCCCTAGTTATATTTCAGCGCATGCGTGAACCATGGGGTGTGTCGACCCCGAAAATATGTTGAACATAACGTACCAATACGCCAATAATATTTTATCTACTAATCATCAGGTCTAAATCACCCTACTTTTTTATTTAGCTGTACAATTTTGGACACACTTCAGAAACTTGAGTCAAAGGCTGCAATAGCTGGCTAACGCACACTTTCAGTGTGTTGCCAGTATTACCAACTAAACAATTCCATCGATATATTTCACGATAGGTATGAAGTAATTACTAATTACACTAGCTGCAATTAGCTGCGGCTGAAATGACAATTGGTGCGTATTAATAACATATTCAAATATAACTATTGTTTTTTATGTGATGGGGATATTAAAGCAGTTGTTACCCGTGAGGACAGATGGTCTCTATTATAAGTATAACTGACAACCAAGTACCCTTCAAACCGAAACAAAATTATTATATGGTTATAAAAAAAATAGGTGAGGTGGTAATACCCGCTCAAGCAAACTGTATTTGGGTCCTACCTACACCCCTATCTACTAAAACCTACTATAGATATGCGAATTTACCTTATAACCTGATTCTGACTCTGTGATACTAAAACTAAAAGAAAACTACTTATTCAATTAAATTAGTAGGAACTTACAGCTATTTTTATCTATAACACTTAATTAATAATGCCTATAGCTCATGTCACATCTAAATATATTGACGAATCATGTTAAGATCGTTTACAAAAAATTAGAATCAATTTCCGCTTGTTAATAGCGACCTACATACCTACCTATTTATCCGTAATTACAGCTCTCGCATGCAATATCTATGGGAATCACTTCAATAAATTGAATTCACTGATCAGGGAAACTAAAAACTCTATGTAATCTGAATACTTTCCGATATTTTATTCGTCTTAACTAGTACCAACAGCCATAAAAATTACAGTATTAAATACTTGTAGGGACATGCTAAGTACCTTTTTTCGAAGGTGAAGCCTTCAAAAGGAGCTGTGGGAGCGACATAGGGTTCTGTGGGATTTTTACCACACTAAAGCCCCCCCGGTGCCTTGCCTCAGCGCTAAATGGAGGACTCCGGGATCTCCAAAGAAACGTAACCGAAGTCCTACTTCGTAGGTTGTCTATATGAGTTCTATGAAATAGGCACGTAAGCACATACCTACGCTAAAATAATTATATACTTACAATGTTTTGTGATTTAAAACCAATGAATGTTAGTTGCTGGTAAATACTAAATAGTCAAGTCACCGATCACCACCGTCCATAAACGTTTCGGGAACTTGTAATATTTATCAAAGGAATCATTGACGTGTAGCTGCCGACCAGGAGACGAGCCGACAAAGTGTGGAAAGCTCTTTGATTGGTTTTCCGACACTGTTACCAAAATTTAAATCAATTTTAGCCGTATTGGGGTGGCCTAGAATACTGACCCCATTCCCGTAGTGACAGACTAGTGTCGTAAGAGAAGCGTAAAAGCTGCTGATTATCATCATTTGGCACGTCTGCTGATTTCTAGGCTAATTATACATGAAAATAATACGTTGAAACATTTCACTGAAGATTCTAGGAGGGTATTAACGAAACAAAAAAAATATCCCTGTCACCAAATGAACACATGCAAGCAAACTTATATTTAGTTTAAATACTCATAAAATGAAACAAAAAAACAGTTGTATAAGAATATTTATAATTGAATGTGTATAATTACTCTGATATACTATTCAAATTAAACAGCGGCTAAACTAAGCCAGCAGTCAAGCGTTTATATACATAAATTGCAATTTTGATTTCTATTCTTTCATATCATAAAGATTATATTTCAATGGCCGCGATTTCTGTTATACTTTGATTTGACAATTAATCCACCATATTGCCATGTTTTACAGTACGTTCCGTTATCTTCATATTATGGTATTTAATACAAAACGTATTTTAAATTATATTTAAGGCGATCGATTAACATCAATAAGTAACAACCTAAATCATTATTAAGAAGTAATTTAAAATTATTATATATTTATTTTTAGCGAAATAATGCGATTACTTTACGATGATAATGGCAAAATTACGTTCCATTGTATGCAAAAGTCGTTCAATTTGAAAAGTTCCACATAGGCGGTGCGCCGCTGGCTGACAACACTACGTGCCAGAATACGTGGCCCAAGTGCAAGTGATTCATGTATCTTGTTTATATTTTTATTATAAAAAATCGTTAAAAAATACACCATAAGCCGTAAGTACTACTGAACTATCTCATACTTTACGTGCTCTTAAATTTTCAAGCCAGAATTTAGTGTTCATAAGTGCGTAATCCGTTTTCGAAATTACGATGTCGTCTGTCAAACTATGTGATATTTCCCGAGATAATATAACATATTTACGTTTTCG
The DNA here is from genome assembly GCA_018251375.1 of Calpodes ethlius. Lineage (NCBI taxonomy): Eukaryota > Metazoa > Arthropoda > Insecta > Lepidoptera > Hesperiidae > Calpodes > Calpodes ethlius. The sequence goes on from DWPA01003336.1 coordinate 6,776, forward strand.
GGCGATATTTGAAGTAAAATTAATTTAAATTTATCTTACAATATACATTTAAAGTGCAGTCCTATTCGTAAATAGTTATTATTTCGACCTAAACAATAATTAATGTGGTAACAATTAGTTGAATGATTTCTCCTAATAACTTGTTAGAAAGGCAGATTCATTTGCATTAGCTAGAAACTGCACTGCCTTTATTTAATTTTAATTACATATAGCCGTAGAATTATTTATGTGGAGTCCTTAATGGTGCTTAATTATAAAAGTTTACACACCACTAACAGAAAAGATTTTGTTATCAGATGTGACATTACCATCTGTAGCAATCACTGAAACGAATTCACTGTGATTGACCTCATGATTCCTGTTCCGATAATACAACTGATATACTGTACTATTATTACTTTAATTTTATTTTTTTAATTATTGGTGAATTCCAAAGCATCCAAGTCTGTTGAAATAACATTATTAGTACTAATACTTTACAAATGTCTTATATGAATATTTGAAGTATTTATTGTATTGTAAATCATAGGAGCCAAGCTATAAATATTGTTTTTCAGTAGTGAATTTACAATTCGGTTTGTGATACGAAATTCAATTAGCATAATTAATCTTGTGTAAAGTTTTTACATAAATCATTATAAGCGTATTGTAGGACATGGGTCTGTTCTTACAACTGAAGAAGCTTAGGTACCGGGAAGAGTGTGATCCATTAATTATTAGTACTATTAGTGAATAAGAAAGTGGCTTAACTAACAGCTCAAAGATACCTCATTTTAAAATAGTTGTCTCCAATGGCGAACAATAGCTTTGTATTCTCTGTAAAATTTGCCTAGACTGGCTGCTTTGCTAATTGCATATAATTAATGAAAGCTTATGAGTATTGTTTGTTTCCTAATTATTATTTATATACTCGCAATATAAGCAAAACATTCTGAAAATAATAGTAAATATTTTTTTTTTAAATACTTAGAGAAGGTATGAAATTATCATCATCATCACAACACGCAACTATTCCACTACTAGGCTCGGATCTCCTCTCATAATGAGAGGGGTACAGGCTATAATCCATCAAGTGCAGATCCGTAGACTATATGAAAATATATAAATAGTTACTTTCAATATGGATTCAAAATGTTAAATTTGAGATAAGGCTAAAAGATACTTTTTTTGGGTTACAGGATAACTGGCTTCAGCAAATATGATGAATCCCCAATATCCCCCACCAGGGCAGAACAACAACGCTCCTAATAATCCTCTGGGCTTCCCTCCAACCTCACAAGAGTACAATGGTATTCACAATGCTAACATCTTCAATCAGTTACCACCTAACGGGCCACAAATGCCTATGAAATTATTTGATCAATCTGATATAGGACAGAAGATGCAGAGTATGAACTTAAATGGTCCTCAGGGACCTCCAAATATACCATCATCTCAATTGCCACCTGGTCAGATTCCTCCTGGAAGTAACTTTCCACCTACCTCAAACTATGGTGGTCAATTACCCCCAGGTGTCAAACCTCCTGGATTCCAGCCTGCAAGACCTCCAGTCAGCAGTACTCCTCAACAATTCCCACCCTCCATGAGCCAAAATCTTCAATCAATGCCACCCTCTTCTACCCCTACACCAATTTCATCACAAGCTCAAAGTTACGGTCAAATGCCGCCAACGAGCCAAGGACCTAGTATCCCACAGCCGAACCAGGGACCACCAACTTCAATGCCCCAAGGGATTCCAAGGCCAACAAGTCAACCAGCTCAACCGGGAATGGGACCACCTCCAGGATTTGGGCCGGGTCAAGGTCAAGGACCACAAATGCCGCATTCGCAACCAGGAATGCCACCACAGCCGCAGTCAGGAATGGCCCCGCAGGGACCTATGGGTAGGCCTGGACCTCCGCAACCTGAACAACCGAAGCCTGCTATGCCTTCACAACTTGGAGGACCAGGTTTCCCACCAATGCCAATATCTAGTCAACCTGGTGGGCCACCACAACAGAGTCAAGGTCTTCCGTCGCAGTTGCGGTCGAATCAACCGGGCATGCCTACACAAGGTGCTATGGCTCCACAGCCTGGTTTCCCTCAGGGTCGTTCACAAGGGATGCTAGGACAAATGCCTGGCCAGGGAGTACAAGGTCAGCCACCTAGCCAAGGGATGCAAGGGCCACAGCCAGTTTCAAGCCAAGGTCCTCCACTATCTGGACCAATGCAGAACCAAGGAATGCCACATCAACCACCTATGTCTGGACCAGGTCCCATGCTTGGTCATCCAGGACAAATGCCGGGTCATCCAAGTCAGATGCCTGGACATCCAGGACAAATGCCAGGTCAGGATTTATGAGTTTATATGGTTTTAGCCATTTTTTTTCCCATATTTATAATATTTGATCTTCCCAATATTGAAAATACCTAATACAGAAATATAATGAAATCTTAAATATCCTAATCTGCCATAATATATTTTATATAATACTAGAGTGTAAATTTGTCAGCTCTATCCACTATTTGTTCACTTTGGGTTCACTAGAAATTGCTAGGTAAAAAAAATAATGGTTTTAAAAAATAGACGAAATACATTAAGCATAAAATAACTCTATTAAAGGTCAACCAGGTTTACCTGGGCAACCCGGAGCCTCAGTGCAGCCTAGTATGCCTGTAAAAGGTCCTCAGCAAGGTTTACCACAAGCGGGCTTACCTCAGCAAATGAGTGCTCAGCCAGGCTTCTTACAACCCGGGCTACCCCCTCAACCAGGCATGCAACAACCTGGACAAGGTGTTCAACCTCAACCTGGATTACCACCACAACCAGGAATGCCTCCGATGCCATCACAAGCGCAGTTCAACCAATACCAGGTTAGTATTTAAGGAAAATTACCTAGGGAACTACTGATGACTATTTCATTATCGTCCATCTATGTTATTGTTACAATGTTGAAAGAATAGTAAAAAAATTATTTTTTTTATCATCCCATAGTGTTATCCCATATTTTCTTCTCTTCTCTTTCTTATTTAATTATTTGTTTATATTTGGTGTAAAAATAAAAGATTTATAATCTATCTACCAGACAATGCCTGGCCTGCCACATATGCCACCACCACTATCTCAGCAGAGACAGTTCCCGGGAGCACCTGCCCCAGGACAACCGGCCCCAGGACAACCGGGTTATGGACCTCCAGGACCTCAAGGACCTCCCGGTCCCCCTGGGCACCCAGGACCTCAACCTAATGCAGCATATCCTGGTAAAGCATCGCTTTTAAATCTAAAACTTTTTGGCTTCAAAGTAGCTTGTTTGATATGAAAAAACAAATGTCTGAGACTAAGTGGCGACTTCGATCCCAAACACTTTACACACACAAAACGCAGATATTGTATTAAAAGAGTCCTCATACTAGAAATATTAGCGTTAAATATTCCTTGATGATACAGAATCCATTACGAGCGAGTCTGCTCTCACCAAATTATAAAAGTTTAAACGATCCCCAGGCATGCCACCGATGAACCAGCAACAGATGGGTCCACAGGGCCAGGCCTACCAACAGGGCTACCCTCCGTTCCCTCAGCAGCAAGGTTATGGACAGCAGTACGCACAGCAACCGCAGCAGAAGCGATTAGATCCAGATCAGATGCCGAGCCCGGTATGAGTCTTTTCCTACTTTATTAAGAATGTGGAAGGTCGTATGTTTGGATTGATAGCCGTACTTAAATAAATAAACGCTATTACATTCACATCCCCGCAGTAGTATTTGCCAGTGTCGCGGGTGGCATGGACAACACAAATAACACATCACTAACACCCATGACCCGAGAACAAATATTTATCCGTCACACAAATATCTGCCCTGGCCGGGAATCGAATCCAGGACCCCTCGCTTCGCAGGCAGGGTCACTGCCAACTATGCTACGGGGCCGTCAAAATGCAACATTAATGTCATCATAAATAATCGAATATGTAATTTGCGATTATAAATTCAGATTTGAAGTGTTATTCAACAAATAAAATCATATACCTGATTGTCATGTAAAATATTTTATGTAAAAAAAAAAAAACCTTTATTTGAGTGTTCTCATGATAGTGACCATTGACTGTTATAATCCAGTGAAATTAAGAACACAAAATAAAATTGTTACTTGAATTAAATTATGTTGTATTCTACTTTTAGTTGGGTTACAAGTGGTGTGTTATAATAACCAGGATGTAGGTATGATGATTGAAATGTAACTTAACATTGCAGATCCAAGTGATGTTGGATGACCAGCAGAACCGTGGTGGGGTGTTTGTTACCAACGAGAAGGGTCTGGTGCCTCCATTGGTCACCACTGATTTCATTGTTGATGACAAGGGGAATGCTAGTAAGTAAAGTTTAGAATAATCATAGTTGAAATCACGTTTTATGAAACTTAAACTAGAGTGTCCCTATGACTTTAGTATATCTGTATCGCTAGGACTACCTTTAGTGTATCCACACACTCATCGACATGGAATCGGTTTAAACCGGTTATAAAAAGCTTTATTTCTATAGTAACAAAGGCGAAAACAACTTTCGCCGGCTTTAGTTAGGCTCGGAAAGGCGATACGAATAAGTTAGTAGTTTGTTGCTGTCCGTATGCTTACGATGCCGACGAGCACCGAACTGCGCCGACGATGGCCGAACAGAAACGTGTCGTCTGCACATAATACGATGCGAGACCAAATAACTGCTAGGTCATGACTAGGCGACCAGCAGTCGCGACGGTAGAACGGTATGCGAAGTTGTTTTAAGCCGATTCTGTGTCAATAAGTATGGGAATCCCCTTATGTGTTGCTAACCAAAAAAAAAGATTTACCTTCTTGAAGATCAGTCCATTGAAACGTAATTAAATATTATCCAAATTATTGTGAATAAATAATCTTCATTACTATGAACTTGCCATTATGTTTTATGAATTATTGTCGCCTACATATAGACAATTGTCATTATCGATTGTCAATTGTCTAACTTATTGTCATAATCCTATTTGACTAATAGTATTCCAAATGTATAAGTTTGTAAAGATATTTGGATAACTAACTGTTAAGATTATTAATAGATTTCAATTCCGATGCATGTTCTCCCCGGTTGATTTGGATGTTTACTATTTTTGTAACTAACTAAGACATTAATGGTTGAATCATGGTCAGACCATACAGTTATAGGGCCCTGGATTTACGCTACTTGGGGGACTATCTAATGAATCAATCTACAATCATGTCCAATTGTTCTACTAACTATTTGATGTTTGGTCTATTGTCAATGATCTTCACTGGGCTGTATCCTGAAAAGCCCATATTATTTAGATCTGTCCTTGTGTTTAATAGATTTGTATGAAACTAGACATTCAGAGGGACCATTTACTGGATTACAACATCATTCAGAAAAAAGTGATTAGTTTAATGAATGAATAAAGAAATAACAATAAAATTATTCCACCAATCCGCACTTGACCAGCTTAGTGGACTTAGACCTGTATCCCTCATATTGCATGAGGAGATCCGAACTCAGCATTAGGACAGTTATGGGTTGTGATTATTATTATTATTATATAGAACATCTGTTTTGTGGGTGAAGCTGCGAGTGGAAATTAATCAAAGAATATATTGTCTTACTTCAGGTCCTCGCTTCATCAGAAGCTCATTGTACAGTGTGCCGGTCACTGCTGATCTTCTCAAGCAAACATCACTGCCATTCTGTTTGATTGTAAGTAACTAATCTATGTCTTTACAAGCATAAGATAAAGACCAGATACAACAGTGATAGTCCAGTAATTTTAATTTTAGTTTCCGAGATATGAGGGCCTGAATTCAAGTCCTAGATCTAACTTTCTAAAACTTATGTTCGTTTTACAATTAAATTATAACATGCTTCGGTGAAGGAAAACATTATGATGAACCATGAACACCTGATAGTTCTTTGTAATGTCCTCAAAGGTGTGTTATATCTGCTGACAGGCATTTGACCAACATGGTGTACTAAGGCCTGTAAACCTCACACTGTGAGAGGAGATACAAGCTTAACAGTTATGGATGGCATGATCAGAGTTTGCTAACCAACTATTAGTTGGTAGGTCTTTTATAACTTATTTTAACAGCAGTACCAGAGGTTTCTTTTGTCATCTGAATATCTCCAATATGGCTTAATGGTAAGCTGATATTCCTATCCAGATGCCTGTGCCCTTGGAGGCACAAAAAAATAAATCAATCTAATTATGATTAATAATATCTATGAAGCTGTGAGAACATCAAACCTATACAAAAATATCCCTGTTCGTAGATATCTCCAATGGCCGAGATCGAAGGTTCGGAACAGGAGCCCCCAGTGTTGGACTTCGCGGCCCTGACCGGCTCCCCGATGATGGGCCCCGTGCGGTGTTCCCGCTGCAAGGCCTACATATGTCCCAACATGAAGTTTGTAGACGCTGGGAGACATTTTAAATGCGCCTTCTGCAAGGCTACCACAGAAGGTATGATGATTTTGTATCGATACTCATTTTTCCATTTTTATAACATCTATCTTAAAGTATAAATTCATAAATAAAGTTAGGATAAGCCTGAAAGCTGAACCTCTGCAATTGTTTTGTAAGTATAAAGATATATTGACAATAATAATAAGTATATATAACTTAGGCTTACTGAGCAAGCCCAATGGAATATTTCAATGTAGTTTTAAAGTTGATGGACCCACAGAAATATATGAGAATTATCAATAATGGAAGCAAGAAATTTACAATAATATAAAAATCAAATTGACAGTGATTAATTCCTGTGGATATTTTATCAATATACTTATGTATTGTAATTTTAATTAACTTTTGACTCCATTACTTACAGATGTGTCTATAGTCAAGTAAAATGAGTTACTTTAGTTGAGTTATTTTTATTTAATATATTAGAATCTGAATGCAGAACTTAAGATCTGGCAGGATTTCAAATACTTTGTGAGTTTATTACAAGTGTACTATATGTCTTGAGTGTACTATAAATACAAGTGTATAATATTTAAGAATATGAAGAAATCTACGTTAGATTTATTCAACAGTGTACTAAGACTTGTTGAGTGTAGCCAATAGTGGCGCTAAATAATTAATATTTATACGTTGATTTGTGAAGAAAATATTGAGGACACACATCCTTTTTGCCCCCAGTACCAATGGAATACACGCAGTACATCAACAGCATGCAGCAGTACGGCAGGGTGCCGGCGGAGCTCGCTCTGGGGACGTACGAGATCGTTGCCACTAAGGAGTATTGCAGGGTATGTCTTTGGGACCACTACTCTTTCTATTGCTAAAGTATGCAGTTACATGTGTTTTCTTTTTCAATAACATTAGTCTATGTACTTTAAATGAAGAATACTGCCGTCATAAAATAAAAAGACGTTTCTACCAAATTTTCGAATCGGAGAAAAAAAATAGTTTGTGTTTTTGAAATT